>BQNB010013344.1:16842-77370 GCA_026074375.1 Tanacetum coccineum | reverse complement strand
ATATATACAACAAAACTTTAGGGTTGACTCTATGAAAGCAGTAAAGATATGATGAAAGTGATGATATAATCATAGGTTTCTACATGTTTGCAAGAAAATTACAAATTTTAGATATTGTACAATTTGTTTTTTGAAAATAATTGATTTTTTTTTAATTTTCACATGACTAGGGACGTGACGCCGTCTCCAACCACTGTGAAAATTTCTTGTTCGTTTTTCTTGAAAATTTTCTTGCACGCAATTTTATTAGTTATATCCCGTGTGAAATACTGCACAAAACCTGAGATTAATCATTACAATCATATGACTCGAAACTGACGCAAATTAATCTAAACAATTTATTTTAAATGTTTGAATTGGTTCTTATAAACCGGATAATTTCCCCTACACTTATTTTATGCAAAATACATTTGATTGTCAATAAGACGAAGTTAAAAACAAAACAAAGCATGATTACACAATAATTCAAACACAAAAGAATAAACAAAAATAATTAAAACACAAGACACTCCTAAATGCGGGAAAATAAATATTGGGTTGCCTCCCAAAAAGAGCTTTTCTTTATTTATGAGTCTTGTAGCTAGACTCGAAGTCACACGTTCTCACGTGACTTCTCCTTCATCCTTTACTTCACACTCTTCTTTCAGGGGCGCGGGACGTTCATTATTGAAGATCTTGCTCCTCCATCGGTCAAATTTCGTTTCCTTATCTTGATGTAGCTTGATCTTTTCCTCCCATTCTAGAACTAACTTATTGACGGTCATCGTGGGGGCTATTGGCTCTATGTCGTTCTTAATTCCCTTCACGATTCTAGAGTGGGGTTTAGGTATCCTGTGGAAACTTATCTTACTCTTCCCAGATCTTAAGGTTATCGTCCCCTTATCAAACTTAATTATGGCCTTAGTTGTAGTCAAGAATGGTGTCCCTAAGATGAAGGGCCTTTTTTCGTCCCTCCTTATGTCTAAAATCATAAAGTCTACGGGATACACATAACCATCAACATCCACTAATACATCTTCGGCTATTCCTAAGGGATAGATATACGAATGACTTTTTAAGGAAAGCCTAATGTCAGTCTTTGCACGTCTTTCATTGGTTAGCTTATTATAGATGGAAAAGGGCATGATGTTCACGTCAAATCATTGGTCAACCAAATCATTCATGTTTTTTAATCTCCCTATGTTACATGGTATTTCAAAATTTCCTCATATATCCTCCTTCCTGGTTATTTTTTTCTTAAGAATTGCGTCGTGTACAAGCCCCTTAGGTAATAAGTTATAAGTCTTTCATTTTGTTTTTCCTACTCGAGTTTGCAGCCAGGGAAGTCATATGAACCTGTTGATTTTTTCTAAAAGTCCACGATTAGTTTTCTATTGATTATATGATATCAAGTACACTATCCACCGCATGGGAACTGGAACCTCCTGCTGGCTCATCCTCTTTATTCTTCATGACATTTTCCCTTGCACTTTTGGCTTACTCGTCATCAGTATTTCTTTTGACTTCATTTTTCGTATCAATTCCCTTATGGGGGTTCTTCTTTATCAGATTTTCCAAGCTCCATTATGCTTTTATCAATCGGCCCGTTGTTTTCTCCATTTTTTTCTTCCTCCATTCGAATGAGGGAGATGGAATTGACGTTCTTAGTAACGGGGTGCCTAGCCTCTTCCCTAATTAATACCTTTACTAGAGTTCTGCTGGTTGTGAGTTCCTTGAGAAGTCCAAACATTTCTGCCATTCCATCGTTGATCTCCTCACGCTGTTTGGAGATAGTGTTTTCGAACCTCTCTATCCTTTCGGTGTGTGCTGCCATGTAGTCTCGTACTCGAGCCTCAAAACTGGTTTCTAGCGCTTGGGGTTGAGGGTTTGGGCGGACACGTTCACGGAAAGTAAAATAACTTTGCCTTGGTGGCTCATTATGGTCTCGTGGAAGGGGGCTCGAGGAAACGGCTTTAGCGTAGGTTTTGTGTGTTGAGCTTGTTTTAGGTGTTCGTTGCGGCCCTTTTAACAAAAAGTTAATTTGGTCTTCAAGCTCAAGAAGTTGTAGGTTATGCGTTTTTGATGCATTTGGAGAAACGGCGACTCCCTTGACCTGTTTGATGTGGTCTTTTGAATCATTCCAACCCTCATGGTCATAGAGAGCGAGGTTCTCAATGATTTCACAAGGTTAGTCCGCGTTTTTATTGCAGTGTTTGCCTCCGGCAGCGCAGTGAATCTCGCACATATGATAAAGTATGTGTTATATATTTGATAAATAAAGTTTATTATATAAAAAAGTCGTAAATAGTTAAAAGTTGAGGGTACGTTTTGTAAGTTTCCTTTTTATTCTATTTTGGGCCGTCGTTTTTGGCCCGTTCCGAAACATCGTCTTTTCTTATCGTAAATGATATATATAGTAATGGTTTATTACTTATATATCATAAGTTTATAAACTCATGCTTAGTGTTTGGATTAGCTCAAGTTTAAGCTAGCTTATAAGCACAAGTGTTTGGTTTGACTTATGTTGATAAATGACCAAAAAATACAAGGTTTAACTAGAATGGTACCCGCGCGTTGCAGCGAAGGGTACCCTGTAATTAAAGTTTAGATGCTAATAAAACAAAAAGGAACTGATTAACCGGAGAATAAACAATGATCTTAGTTCGACCCAATTCACCTGTTTTTACCGGTTTTGACCGGTCATCTCCATTTCATTTTTGGACGGATTTTATTGGCTAGCCAAACCGGTGGCGAATCCGATTTCTGGTTGAACCCGTTGGTCTGGTTCAGTTTTCAAGACCATATGTATCATCAACTTGTAGCATATAAATTGTTTTAAGCTTTGTATGTTTTATTAGCTTGTACAATGTGTATAGCAACGTGTATTTTTTATTTTAGGGGTGTTTTTAAAGTAACATTAATTAGTGTATTAAATTAGTTTATACTTGTAACATATACATGGAGGAATAAATGTTGTACATTTTGCTTTAATATATGTATTTGTTAGATAGTTGATTTTATGATGAAATATTGCATTTAATGATTATACATTATGCTTTATAACTTGAATTACTTAATTTTTTGTGATGAAAGGTTACATTTAAAGATTTTACATTATGCTTTATAACTTGGATTACTTAATTTTTTTTGAGGGCATTAAATGAAGAGAGAGAGTGTCTAATTTGCTTTACGAGGCATGCAGACCCGTGCGATGCACAAGGGTTGTATCTAATTGTTGAGTGCATACGTTGTATCTAATTAAGCTAATCTAATTAGCATGTGTTGTAACTTGAAACTGTTACTTGAATGCTATTGTATCAATTATGTATTGAAGTGCTAGTTACATTTCAAGTGGGATCACTAAGTAACAAAAAATGCAATGAAGTAACAAAGGTCGTGGGTCATTTTAAAAAAATCACAGCAAATCCAAACACCCCTGCTGTAAGTTGCAGCAATATCCAAACACCCCTGCCTGCAAGTTACAGCAGTATCCAAACACCCCTGCTGCAAGTTGCAGTAGTATCCAAACACCCCCTGCTGCAAGTTACAGCAATATCCAAACACCCCTGCTGCATGTTGCAACAATATCCAAACATCCCTGTTGCTGCTGTTCGAAACAGATACTGCATGTTGCCCCTGTTTGAAACAGTATCTGCATAAAAACCCTATATATATGATGCTTCCACTCGCTCCACCGAAGTTATACAACCCTAAGCATATAAAACACTTTCAATAAGTCGAATAGTATAGTAGCAATTGATATTGTTGGATAATTAATAACACATAAACAAAAAATGAGCATGTATAAGAAACTTCTGAGTAAGAAAGGGTGCTAGAAGGAAGAATGGGAGGCCTTCTTGCCATCCTTAGATAAGTTGTTGCTTATATCTAAAACTCAACTTTTTTATTTGTTATTGTAATTTACAAATGGCTTCAAGCCACAATTATGTACTTTTGTGAGGTTCTGTATCTACTTACCGTAAACTAAATAAACTCTAAAAAATAAGCACAATGTTATCTTTTGTAGTACATAAGCATATTAACAGTTAGTAATAACCATTCCTAGCCGCTTAATGTTATGGCCCTCTTTTTGCAAGTAAAGAGAGGGGCATAACATCTTTATGTAAGTGTTATATGAAAAACTATTTCTAAACTTTAATGGATTGCGTGTACTTTTTTCTTATCAGCAGAGTCTCAATGGAAACTGCTGTTTTCATATTCCATGTTTATTACATCAATGAAAAAAAATACATTTCCCCTATGTTAGAAGATGATCAAATAAGAATCACCACTACGCCATTGATCTTGGTCTATAAGTTTTTATAAACTGAACTATAAATACTTGTAGCTGTTATCTCCTTGCTTGCTACTTCTGGGCTTAAAGCGACAATTGGTATCAACGTGATTCTTACACAAGATTTGTCTTTCAAAATTCAGTACAGTTAACACTATAAGTCCCAAAGTACATTGAAATAACATGTTACCTCTTGTTACGTCTCTATTCGATAGCCATCGAAGATCTTTATTTGGATTATTGTCCATCTTAATATTGGCTTTTAGCTTATGAATCGGCAACATTGAATCAACATAAACCTGTAGAAATTTAGAAAAAAGGTTACTGTCAGGGAAAAAAGTTAATCTATCTTCCATAAAAAGGTTAAAACATGGCTACACAATAACATGGCTACAAAACTGATTCAAAACAATGAATTCACATATAAAGTCTCATATAATATGAAACATTAGGGTGCGTTTGGTTTGTACCTCGAAAGCTACTTAGAATCCAACTTATGAATTGAACCTAGTCCTGAAACTGGAACGCAGGTGCGGCCGTGCATTCCACTCAGAATAACTGAAACGTGAATTCCTAAGGCAATAGCGAACGATGCTAATTTCAGACATTTTGACCTTAGAAAAGACACATTGAATTTCGAAAATGGGTTGGTTTTTAGTATTGGTCAAACCCGGCTAGGTTAACACGAATATACTATCAAAACTAATAGCATAACTTTAAAATAAAACTTATTTACAACGTCGTCTTCATTATAAAAAGAACTTCTATATCTGTTAAGTCTTTCACAGAGTTCCCTTGTTAGGTGACAACAGAAAATACTACCTGACTCGTTGGGATTAAACAAAATAACAGAATGCTAGTACCGATGTTGGGTTGGTGCGCCACAACCCACGTGACATTTCTCGTGTTGGAAAGCTCCTAGATACCTGCAAACACGACACGTTCCATTTGCATGCTTAGTCCAATATCTTTCTGTGCTTTGACCATTGATCCATAGTTGACCCCTGGCCATATGCTACAAATCTACATCAAGTGGCTCATTGCCAGCAGGTGCATCAAAATTAGCCTTGTACCATTTCAATGGTTCTTGAAAATAGTTAACCAACAAAACTTGACTCCACTAAACAGCGGAGATGCCGATTAGCGATATAAAAGTCTTTGTCTCCCCATTAAGTTCGACCTGTTATGACGGCATATGTCTATCAATTCCATAGCTGGTAGCAATATGTACAGTTTTATGGTCAACTATATACTCACCTTGTAACTCCTTTGAGACCTCGATAAGTCAACTGTTCCATGGTCAAGTCCGTAGAAAGTAACACGGCCTAGGATTCCAGTTTCCCTTAACTCAAAATGCGGTCCTACATTCAAGGTTATCTAAGCTATCAACCAGATTATTTAAGCAATGAATAATCAATTAGCAGATAAGCAGCGCAGACGGCTTCAAAAAGGGTGATTTTGGCCTTTTGGATGATGGATAAGCAATTAACAGATAACTCATTTAACCCATTAAAGATATAAGATAACCCAAATCGACCAATTTAAATGTTATAAAGTCAAAATGGGCATCCGCTTAGATCAGTTCCGTGACCACAGTGATTATATACAATGGCATTGCAGATAAAAAGATACATGTTAGTGGTGAAAATTATATGTAGCAAAAAAGTAAAAATGAGAAGATAAATCAGCTAATTATTAGGGTGGTAGACTTACTATTCGTGGAGGACCCTGCTTGAATGCCTTTCTTCACGGATCTTGTGATTCTTTTGTGAAGACGATTTTTGATCCTGCACGTACGTATGGCAATATTAGACTTTGATCAACGCTCATTTACATCATAGCACATGATAATCAACTACTAAGAATTTCTTTTTCTATTTCACTGTAATAATTTAAATCTGAGTTGTTAATTACAAATGATGCAGGCACATGTACGCGCGCACATATCCGGTGACCGGCGTACATGTTTGTCCATCTGTTCTATAAAATAGCAATAATTAATGCGTACCTCAACTATATAGTGAATGCTAATCCAATGTCTACAATGACTATCAATGACGATAAAGGAAAACTCTTATGGGCTAAATCAATGTCATTGATAATTTGTAACGAAGAAAAATTGACAATAAGAAGATGGGTTAATTTAGCTTATGAATTCACCAAATATAAACATTGCAATTGGAGGATGAAATCCCTTGCAACTAAAGGTATGACGTATGAAATTTATATGAGAACGGACCCAGGTATGTTGTGATTTACTCATAAAGGGTGAATTATGTAAATTAAATTATAAAAAAAGCTATTGAAGGAATAGGTCGAGCATATCCAACTGATTGAATGTTGTATTCAAATGATTGCAACCTCCTAAACGTTTCATCTATGAATACTACTAACATTTACAATAATATAGTTTCTGTTATCACATAGCTGATAACATCCCCCCAAATTAAATATGTGGAAATTATTACTGACTTGCAAATTAGCATATTTGAGCAACTCAGTGACCAATTAATGAAGCAAATGTAGTTATATTAACCATGTTTGAAATGTTAGAATTAACTTATGGTAAACCATGGTATCTGTTAGGTTGCAGGAAGGTTTACCTACCTCCAATACCTTCAATAATGGTTCATCCTGGACAATGGACCAAGCTAAAGCAGAAGAACCATTCAGTTTTTCCAGAATAGGAAATGTATATAGATAGATAGGTGCACATAAGTTTATCTGTAGATTGACAATAATATCAGTTTTGCGATCATAAAAATGTGAAATGTTGAAAAAGAGGGACATTGATGACCTCACAGTCCTTTGTTTTAAGTTGGAAGTGATCAAGCAGATCTTGAGAATGAAGTCCCTTAAGGAGCTCACTTGAAGAATCAATATCAATCAAAATCCTCACAGCCAGTATCGCGCTTAGATGTGAAGGTAACAACAATTGATCAAGTACCTGGTCATTTGATTATAAAGTCACTACTCTTATTATGAACAGAAGTTGGAAAAAAGCTCTATCTGAGCTAGAATTAATAACTTAGAATGTAATTTATCCTGAAATAAGATGTTAAAATAAAGATGGAAATCGTATCGGGATAAATTTGATTGAAAATACAGTTGACTAATCTTGGCACTAATTTCTGATTTTAAAGCATCTATGGGTACCAAAGAATTCTATATGGGCAACATGAGCATGTCATTTTGAGGTCCTTTACTGAAATATGAACTAACAAAAAAAACACACTTAACACCAAAACCTTTACACAAAACTTACTCAGAAAAATTCAAAAATCCCAAATCATGGTGAATTTCCAGACCTCTTATGTTTAAACCAAACAACCTGCAAAAAAACAATGAATTACAACTTACACTGAAAAGACATTTCATCAAGCAGTTGATGTACATCCTACAACTACATTATATTCCCCAAAACAATAAACTTTTCATAGAATAAAAATCCCTAAATCTAGTACAAATATTAAAAATCACTGATATACAATTACAAACTTTAAGTTATCACTAATCTTCTTCATCATCTTAACTCAACCTTGAACTCTTTTATTGACTTGCCGGTGAAAGTTAATAGACGGTTTTGGTGCGGTGGGTAATATGAACCAAATCCAATATTGCTATATTCATAATCAAATGAAAGTTGGATTTAATGACAACATTAAGAAAACCTAACCTTTGTATTCCCAGGAACAGTTCATCTTCTGGTCATGGTTAACAGAATCGTTGTAACCACATGATAGTTCATCTTCCTGGGTTAGTAACTCCCGGATCTTTAATAGCTTTAGAACCCTTCCCCTTCCTCCCCTTCCTATTAAATGTTCATTCACTTGGATACTTCTTGATACTGCAAAATGGAAGTCGTAGAATGAGTGCAAGCTCTTTTAGTATAATAGATATGTAGTATAGATAAAGAAAAGAAAATATAAACATTAGATTAAGTAAAAGTAGGGTAAAGTTGTAATTTGTACTAAATTATGTAATATAAGCCTAAACCATCACAAAAAACCACACTTTTTTGGCTTATCAAATAACCCGCATATAAACTCATAAGCCCATTCCTATAAGCTTAGTCAAACACTTAATTTGAGCTTAAATAAGTAATATAAGCTAATAGGCTCATAAGCCCACTATATGAACTAAAACAAACACCCCCTAAAACTTGTGGTGCACGGATATTCCCCGAACAAATATTATTATTATTATTATGAATAAAATTTTCTTAATCGTAAACATAATGTTGTCCCAGACATTCACTATGTGAAAGTCCCAATTTACACGTCTATAAGGAAATATACAACACTAAAAGTAAACAGACACAAGTAATAACTTTTCAATCGTGTAATGCTTTATTGATATAATCAAAGTATTACAAAGTGTTATGGATCACACTTGTTGAATGACAATGTAAAGATACCCTTTGAACAAGTAAACTTGACAAGATATCAAGTTTACAAACGAACTTGTATAGTCTCGCTGATAAGATCAACTGACTATTATGTAAGTTCGATAAAGGAGTAAATGATATAATAACGAAAACAATTAAAGTGATGGCATTTACAACATGAGACATTCTCTATTTATAATGATGCGAGGTTGCTTCCTTAGTGGAGGTAGTTGGGACGTGTCAAGAATCATGTGATGTAAGTACGGTTGCATTTAATACACGCCCATTCTTAGAAACATCCCGCCCATACTTTAGTAAACAGTTCTGCCAACTGTTCAGTACTTTTACCAACTTCATACTTGGCCAGACTTTAATTTAAAGGACACTTTATCCTGCCATTCGACTTTATTAAATTATCCCGCCATTCTGCTTTATTGAATTATCCCGCCTAAACTATACTTATTGATAAAACAAGTTCAGCTTGTTTATCTTCAAAGGGTAGAAAGATCATCAGGATATTACCACCCCTGACTCTCTTCAAACCTCAGCCTATTCCATCTACATACCAGCTGATATCTATCCCAGCTGACGAGCATGTCTTTAATTCATCTTTGACTTCCTTAACAATGTCTTTGACTTGAATATGTCTGAGATTGCTCGCTGAAGCTTTGCATTCAGCGAGTCCTTTCACTGCTCGCTGATGTTCATCAGCGAGTCTACAACACTTAGCCTAATTTATGTTTAAATCTAGGCAAAGACAATTGAGCTCTGAATTGGCCCAACAATCTCCCCCTATTTTAATATAAATTATGCTAAGTAAAAATTATTGTATGTGAGTACACAATTTCTTCTTACACATAATTTAATAAGGGAAAAATTGCAAAATAACTTTATTCATTTCATTACATTATCACCCCAAGTTATCTTGTATAATCTTGCTAGCCTCTACAACATCATCCCTAGCCTGGATTACATAAATCATCTTGTCATACATTTCCTGAGCAATCTCTGAATCTATTTTGATAGCATCCTGGATCCTGATCAGTTGTGCAGTGCACTACTAGAATACTAAACAACAACGACGAAAACTAGCGACCAAATTAATCAGTCACAGAAAAATGGTTCAGAGTGACGGATTAGCCATAGATTAACTACAAATTTGGCTTAAATAAAATTTAATAGTTTCCTCTAAATATTTTTGTTTGTCCCTCCTAAGTGTTTCACCAAATAGTTTCGTACTCCTTCCATTTCTATTATCCAAAAGTTTTATTCACCCACACTTATACAACTTTTCATCTCATTCCATATTTACCCCACTATTCAAATTCAACTATGGCTCCCCATCCTCCCAAGTCACGGACCACAATTCCAAGTCATGCACCACCAATTTCAAGTCCACTAGTCTACAAATCCAGTATTTTAACGTCGTATACCTTTAATTCCATAAATAATTTGAGGTGTACATGGGTCAATTTCTTGTTTTTGTGATTTTCAAATTTGGGGTTTATGTAAACCCGAATTTGTATAGCCTTATAACATTAGATCTGCTACATTGATGCTTATTATATGTATAAATCGTGTATTAATTTCTCATGTCTTGCTTAAGTGTCAATATTACATGTATTTGTTATAAGGTTTGTGATAAATTGTTTGGTTATGTTAAAAAGGTAAATAGTTTGGATAGTTCTGAAAAACGGCCTTGTAACATTTAGGGAAAATGGTGAAACTTAATTTGGGGCTGTTTGAGTCACTTACGGGCTGTTATGTCACTTAAGGTTGTGAATTTGGGGCTATTTGAGTAACTAGGGGTTGTTTTAGTCATTTGAGAAATATATCATTAGATAGCAAAACAAATCTATTCAGATGACAAATTTGGCTAATAAACAAGAAACGTGAATAATATATCATATTAACAAACGTGTAATAATTGCTGAAGCATGGTTAAGCTATTTAACTACCCTAAAAGTCCAACTATTTGCATTCTATTATTAACAAACTCAAAAACTTCTAAATAACTAAAAATAAGGTGCACTGTTTGCATTCTATTTGCAATAATTTGTCATTTGAGACAGTTGTACCAAGGCACAAATTATTCCCCTTTTATCTAGCTTTTATTTCTGAACTGTTTAAAATAAAAACTAAACCAAATATAAATAAATGAGCCAAATTTGTCACTTCTACCTCCGTGCTTATAAAGTGGACATATTATAGTTTAGTAGCTAAAGCTAATTTTTTTTAATAGCTATGTAAAATAGTTTTGATCATGTTATCTGCAGGGCCCTAATTATTTGAACATATCAAAGTCTGGCTCACCTGCACTTGCATCTGGAATGTGCAGTCTTGTTGCATCAATCCAGAGGTGTTTTGGTGTAACACCCCCAAAATACGATACGTAGCGGAATATAACATTTGGGGTGTTACTTCATAATACACGCACACGAGTCCCAGTAAACGTTCAAATATACGTTTATAAAACACAATTTCATTTATTAGAAAGATCAGAGTTACATAGGTCATAATACCATTATAGAAATTATTTCTAAAAGTCACAACACGACTTGATTTATAAAAACATTATTCTTGTTGTGCTTTGTATCTGTGTATAAGTATGGAAATAAAATTCAGTTATTGCTTTT
Organism: Tanacetum coccineum; assembly: GCA_026074375.1. Classification (NCBI taxonomy): domain Eukaryota; kingdom Viridiplantae; phylum Streptophyta; class Magnoliopsida; order Asterales; family Asteraceae; genus Tanacetum; species Tanacetum coccineum. Next base: position 66,074 of record BQNB010013344.1, on the reverse strand, counting down.
CCAAATGTGTTTCCTATTATAAGCTTTCTTGTATAAGATTGAGGTGTTTTGGCATGTGGCGACTTCATGAGTTTAATATCATGCAGTTTTGGTTATACATCATGAACAAAAACTTAGTTGGTATAAATTATACCGTATGGGTTGATGGTCTATCATGTGCAAAATACAAACACGACGAGTTTTATAATGGCCTAATGGGTAATATAGGGATTTATTTTGAAAGATTTGCCAATGTCTCTTTTTCCTTATATAAATACCATTGTAGTGTTTCATTTGTCCTTGTAGTGTTTCATTTGTCCTTTTTGTTCAGATACGTTGTTGTACACTTGATTCATCAAAATATGGTTTTTGTGTCCCATTTGTATAAAATAGTTATAGAACATTTTAAGATTATAATTTAACATTTTATATAACTAATGCGTAGTATCTTTTTTTAAATTCGGGGTTTGGTTACAAGTTGATATAAATGGAACAGACCTTGTGTGAAACATGGAATTTTGCAACTCTTATGGAACGACGTTGTTAGTTTTGCTGAGATTTGTTAGCGTGTTTTGTTTTTTATCGAGTTAGTTTTATCATAGTTTTTGAAGTTTTGTTAATTTTGGTGATTTGTTTTTATATCGAGTTAATTTTGCGGTTTCTTGAAGATCTATTATGTAAATTATGTGTTAGTGATGTGTCAAATTGGACTATAAATGTGTACATATATGTTGCGAATGGTACATTGAATCGTGTTTTAATATTTCACGGATTGAATTAGGTGTTGATATGTGTAGGTATTTCCTAAAAATAAGTAGATAAGCAGAAGAAGTTTGTTTAATGCAAACACCTTAGGATGTTAGTCTACATGAGCCTCCTTATAATTATATTGGGCGTTGTTTGCAGTTAAATGTTAATGTAGTATCTTTATATCTCTTAATGTTTCATATCACATATAATTATGATGTTAACATGTCACCGGCCTAAAATATGCAAAGCTACAAAAGACGACGTGCCTACCAAACTTATGCACTGAATAACTCATCCTTACATATGTGTTTTGTGTTAACCATGTGGTATTATAATTACATCCACTGCTCTAGTGCCTTCAAACATGCCTAAATCTTAGACATAAAAAATGAGAATAAAAACAATGTAAATAATATAATTGTTTATACTAAAAGCGAAATGCAAGATTATATTTACCTACTATGGATTGAGACAGAACACAAGCCCAAGACATGTTTATGTTTTTTTCATTTCAAGGACGAAGAACAGTGTGAAAAGTATAAGACTTGCTTTTGAGCATAATATAAATCGTGGACTCGCACTCAATTTGCAAGTTTAATCTACCAAGAAATAACTATTTTATCTTGCTTTGGTATTACATGTAACGTTGACAGCCAAATAACATTAAGCAACACACGGATTAGTGCATATACATTAGTGTATTTGTGGTGTTCGTGCGGTGTTCTGCACATACTGATAATTCTGATGGTATTTCTTCTCGATTAATTAGGCTTTTATGTGTTTTTATTATGTAGTTAATTATTGATGAATATAATTTTCTTGGTGATTTTAGTTACTCATAGTGATGAATTAGTATAACTTTGATTTTATGACTATGAACCAGTGCATCTTTTCATGGTAATGGTTATTATAATTTTTATTATGGTTACTTCTTCTATCATCGAAATGTTTATGTACGTTTAAGTCTTTCCTCCATTTGATTCTCCAAACTATAATATGTTTAGATGGTGCCAATTTTCAAGACTCGTATGGGTATAAAAGTATAAACCAGTGTTGCAAAAATTGGCCTAGGCGGCCGATTAATCGGCGCCTAGGCGCGAATCGATCACTAAACGCCTTGATTTTTACTAATCAACCTAAAAAATCGGTCTGGTAAAAAATCGGTAAAAAATCAGATTAATCGGTCAAAATCGGAAAAAATCAGAAAGAATCGGAAAAATCGGAAAAAATAATGAAAAAATCGAATCACTTGAAGTATTTAAAGTTTTGAACTTTGAAATACCATGCTTATCTTATACATATTATATCTAAAATTATAATTTTGTATATAAAAAATCCAATCCGATTAATCCCTGATTAATCCCCGCATAACCGATTAATCGCTAGGCGCTACTCGACCGCTCCGGGAGCGCCTAGCGATTTTTGCAACCTTGGTATATACTAGTAATTTTTTACAAATGCAACTTTTCTGACTAAACTTGACTTGTAGTGAACTAGACAGCTTAAACGTTAGTAGAAATCTTGGTTATCAGCTTTAAAATTTCCATTCCTTTAACCAATTCTAAGTCGTGATCATATAATTGCAAATTTATTCGCATCATTGTAAAGTGGGATCAAGATGGGTTAATATCTACTTGTATCTTGGTCTTACCAAAAAGTTATTACTTAAGGCACTATTTTGATTTTGTAGGCTCTTTAGTCTTGGTTGGTGGTGATCCAGGTGTTGGGAAAAGTATCTTGCAAGTACTACAGGTATTCAGATAATATCATAATATTTTTTAGTTTATGTGTAAACTTGTAATTCCTCGTAATTATGGAAGTGTTTTCTAGAATTGCATACTGAAACATGGATGATAGAAAAAGTTATAGCATAATGAAAATAAATTCGCAAACCAGATCCGGTGCTTTATGTCTCAGGCGAAGAGCTAACAAGTGTTACCATCGGCTTTACTTCTACTAAATTTGTAACAGTTTCATGTAACGATCTTCTAAACGAGTGTTGAGAAAATTAGAAACATATCAGATCGTATGGATATTAGCACTAATGAATTGTTCTTGTATTCAAGACATTGAGGTATTTGTTCAAAATATGCTTGATTACTAAATTATTATATGGATTATAAACTTGTTTATTGCGGTTATTCTCGGACATTTTGGGAAGCCTTAGTTATCAGCTCCAAAATTTACATTCCTTAGACGAACTGTAAGTGTTGATCATACAATTGCATGTTTATTATCATCCTTTAAACGTGGGATCAAGATGGGTGTCTTTGTAGGTATATTCGTATAGATAAGAATTAGATTATTTAATATCTACTTTTGGTGATTTATTTAGGCTTATTTTGAATAGGGTGCATTTGTGTTAAAGAGTTGAGAAGAATTCAACCTGGAAAGAGGAAGGCTAATATGTGGTGACGGGTATGCCTTCCGCTCGATCATCCAGCAATCCTCATCCTCATTGTTAGGGTTCATCATCCATGAGCGAGGTTTGTAACTTATAATAGTTGTCAAGTAAATGAGTTCGTTTAGGCAGAAAACAAGTCATATTAAGTAAATAGGTTGGTTTAGGTTGTTTGTATCTTAATGATGTTTTTAAATTGCAGGTAATTCGGTTGGAAGAAAATATGGAGTACAAAGGAAGGAATTCCAGGATCCTAAAGCATTAATGAATAAACAACAAGAGGAGGATCATCGTGAAAGGCAAGATAGCCTTAGAGAGTACCAAAAGATTATGCTTGGAAGATCTCACATCCCCCTTTACCTAGTAACCCTTAAATATTTGTAGTAGGATATTAGATTTTAGTATCTTAGACATTTTGTTATCTTAAAGTTGTAATTCAAATGTTTAATTGATATTTTATGAATTTTAGTATGAATATGAATGAATGTATTCTGCAAATTTTAAATCAATATGTAAATTACCTATCTACAACAATTTGTAACGAGTTATTGTGGTAAATGTACCATTAATATTTACTTGTTGGAAATCAAATTTAGCGATCGAAAGTTGTCGCTAAGCTGTCACTTGTTGGTCGAATCAAATTTAGTTTAGGTAACTTTAAAAAGGCTCTAGTGAGGGGTTGGACACCGACAATCTGTTGCTAAAACTCCAAAACTTTTGTCGCTAAACTTATCGCTAAAATTTTACGAAGCCCTTTTTGTGACGGATATATTTTGTCATAATTCCATCGTTGACGGGCTTTAGTGACAAAATAGTGATGCAAACTTTCGTTGTTGATGCCTTATTTTCTAGTAGTAGTGGTTGCCAAATGAAATTCATTTTCCCTCTGAAAGACCAAATTGAAATTTCCATTGTAGCAAAGGATCCCAGACTTAGGTTCATTGATAACAAGTCCAACTGATCTAACCACCCCTACATGAGGAACTAGGTTCCTATGCATACCATCCACAACAATGATCTCTTTACCAAATACTTCATGAATTAACTCAGTCCTTCTTTTTCTTTTATTATATGCTTTCTTCTTCTCTGGAGTAAGTTCAAAGACAGTGAGTTGTGGTGAAGGGGGAATGCCAAGTTTCCTAGCTTGGACTGCCACCCACTAAAACTTAGCCTTTAGGTTCTTCAATAGTTGATCATTAGATTTAGTTTACACTCTGGATGCTAGAGTATGCAACTCCAGCCACTAAGTGAATCCTAGCTTCTTGAGTATAAACTTATCATATACATTGAGATTAAGAGGCTAATCGTTCCTTATAATTCTCATGGTGGCTTCCTTAGTTGAGTTGTTCACCCTGTATCTGAACTTGGTGATGGGTAGATGATCATCTCTAAATGTGATGCAGTGATTGTATTTGATGTGAGGGTCATAAAGGACTTCAGCAAGAAGTTTTATAACTCCCTAGGTAGTGTACCTAATCGTTGCAGTGTAGTATAGGCAAGACTCGGGGATTGTTATCGTTCTCTAGGGGAATAACACTATGAAGGCCGGATCGAATGTTCACACAGGTCTAATGGTTGAAGGAAGATTATTTTTGTGTTTTTATATTTTATGAAAGCAAGTAAATCTCGAGTTTTGAAGGTTGGTTTGTTTTAACTAATTAATCTACTAATCTAATTCTACTTTAATGGCGTGGAGGATAATTATACAACGAAGCATATTCACCTAGGATGCACTACTCCTTGCTAGCTATCTAATTCTACCTATTGCTTTGTTATACTTGAGATGTAATGTGTAAGTATTTCCTACTTCATGAACGAATTACACGAACCCGTCGTCTATGTAATATTCCGTTAGGGCAACGCACAAGTAAGGTAGTATGAAGACTATTACAAGGCCCCTAAGAGTACATTACACGCATTAAAACACTTAAGAGTGATCAACCATATTAGGGGTAAGGTAGTATGAAGACTCTTACCGATGGTATCCTTTCTACACACTCGCGTTTCCCTGGACGTCTATGCCAATTTAATATCTTATGGCTAGTTTTCTAGAGCCTAACGCGCACATCCATCAACAAGAAGCAATAGGAAACAAGAATTATAAACTATAATCAATTATACTCATTGAATTTGTCACACCTTAATTGGTGAATATGAAAGATCCACAATCATCTATAAGAAAACAATAAGATATAATCAATCAATGACAAGGTTCAAGCATACCCAAACAAATACTAGATGAATTAGCCAAGCATACTTAAACAATAGAACTCATAATCAACAAAAGGAATTGAAGACATGCATTAAGATATAAGTGATAATCAAACTATTACAAGATGTTTATGAATTGAATTAGACGTTCTAAGTTGCTAGAAAAACACCTACCCAAACCCTATAACTAAACTTAGGGTTGGGAGCTTGATAAAAACGAAGTTATGAGGCTATATTTATAGGAAAACCCTAGGTCGGCAATCCTGACGTTGTCGGAGAAAATTCTAATGCCGTCTCATCATCATCTTTCACTAGGTTGTATATTTTATTGTTCTGAACGCATGGGCTTTTGAATCGTCAAAATCCGAGTTCGAATGAAGGAGTTATGATCAAAACAATCCCAGGTACTTCGCGTGCACATCGAATGATCATATTTATCTTGAATCTTCTAGGGTTTCTTTTGAGGCAGCAACGTTCTGACGCCGTCGTCAAATCTCTGACGCCGTCACTAGAAAGATTGCGACAGCGTCGCGTTATGCCTGCGACGTCGTCTCCACGCTCTGTGAACTTTAATTTTTTAAGAGATTTGGTGTAGGTCCGTAATCTTGTCTGTTTCTTCTCCAAATGAGCCCAAGTCACGTGTTTTTCCTCCAAATGCCATCTGAGTGCTAAAAACCTGAAAACAAACAATTAAGCATATAATCTAGGCATATTTGCATGATTTAAGGGGCTAAATGACCCTGAAATAGTGTATAAAGTGACACATCATCAAATACCCCTACACTTGGGATTTTCTTGTCCCCAAGCGAATGAGATTTTTTACCTAGACAATAGCAATATTAGGGTCATTTAACCCACTCTTTAAAATAATTTTACAACACAACCTTCTAGACCTCGTATTTAAAAGCATGGAAAGTATATACTAGCACCTCACATAAGTGTTTGGATTCTCTCTTTCACTCGGGTGTATAATAAATTATAACAACTCTGGGAAACAAAAAATTAACACTCATTACCTGTCATAGCATATAAATTACCATAGGCTTGGTAAAGGATCAAACCTCCACCGCTAGGCACAAGCATTATTCATTACTATCAAAGAGGTCTTTTAAAGGGTTGTGGGGTGTAGGTGTAAGATAACATTAACAGAAACGGATAGGATACATTTGGGTGGCTTTTAGGTGAATTTGGGGTGAAAGGGTTAGCTAATTACTTATACGAATACACGTTGGTTGGGTCGCTAAGCCAAGAACTCGGACAAAGATATACAAACTCTACAAAACTTTACATCAATCTCTTTTCTTTTTCTTTTCTATTTTTCTCTTTTTTTCGAATAATGTAATACATCACTCGAGGCTTATAGATGCACCCTTACACTTGAACTTTTACATACTTTACAAATAAACTATTCTATGACCCGAATTGAGGTGGATCAACATAACATGGAGATCATTTGACAAACATAAGGGGGTATTGACTTAACTTTTCTTTTGCATTCTTCCGCGAAATAAATACTACCATGAATCCCAATTGTTCCAAATATGTATTTACAAGGATAAGGACTTAGCAACCGTGTACTCAATAATTAACTTGGGTTAAAACAATAGTGTATTAGAGGTGAGTACATACAAGGTAGGCTAAGGCGATTTGGGTGTAACGATTGGTTTAAGGGTTAACAATGCTCTTCATTAATAGTCCGGCTTAACCAGAAAATTACAAGAACCGTAAAAAGGATGGGCTCGGAGGGCTGTACTAAGGGTATCCTGCAATAAAAATGAGTGCATGGCAAGGATGTGGGATAGTTATATGATCGGTGTGACCATCATAACAATTACAGGTTTAAAACATGGGTTAATCCTAGTGCCTCTTATCTAGCAAATCCTAATACTTACTATGCGGTCTCGGGATGCATCACAAAAACAAGTTCTATAATTTAATACACTATCGGTACACTCATATAATTTAATATTGATACCAATGTTCCAGAAAAGGCGACAAAGACCATACGTACACATTCGTAATGACGGAATAGACACATATGACTGCTCACTCCTTAACTCAAACTAGCTAAAGGTATAAACTATCTTGGGTGTCAATAATGGATACCCGAATTCTTATAGATCTAAAGGCGAACCTCACATTTTTAGGGTGGAATTCTGAGAGTTTTTGTGCTAGTCATATAAATTCCTATCCATGAGACGCTATTAATACTTGGTTTTCGTTGGTATGTGTCATAAAAAATTTAAATTTTGGTTAAAATTACCGTTTATGCTATGTTTCGATATATTACCAATCATTGTAAGGAACAAGCAAATGACAAATGAAGGAATAGTTTCTAAGGCTTATTTCTCCCTACACTTAAGTTGAACATTGTCCCCAATTTTCTATAGAAGTACCCGTAAAAACAAATAAAGGGAAAAGAAAACAAGTAAAAGAAACTAGTACTCCCCTGGTTTGCTCAATAATGGAGAAGAAACATGCGATAACTGGTTAAATTGTTGGTATGTGCTAAATTACACATACCTTTTTCCATTAAAAACGGACTTAAAAGACCAAAAACAGACAGAAATTGCCAAATATATGTTTGTTTTGCATTTGTGTTGTGCAGGAAACGGATATTCACAAAAGGACGAAAAACAAAGCCAAAAACGACAAAACTAAGCACGGAATGGAAAAGTGTGTGAAGACAAAGCCAAATCGAAGCCAAAAGTCAATCAAGTCAAACAGTCAAAGTCAGAGTCAACTCCGAGAAGCTGAAGCAGAAAATATAACTTGAGGGACTGTAATTGCCAATTCCCAAAGTTATAATACAAAGGAAACAAAGACAAGGGCTGAATTTGTAATTTAGTTAAAATACAAGTAGAGGGGGCATTCCTGCCAACCTCTCATACTTGTATTACAAAAAGGACTAAAATTACAATTAGAGATATAAGGTTGAGGGGGCATTTCTGCCAAACCCTCAACCTTGTATTACCGAAAGGAAGAAAAATGCAAAACCACAATTAACCCTGAGGGACCAATCCTGCCACTTCTTAAATGTTATATCACCACAAGGACCTTTCATGTTAAACTCTTACACAAGTTGAGGGTTCATTTGTGCCAATCCACCAAACACATCCCCTGCATCCCCTAAACGATTAAAACCTAATTTTCCCGCCCTAGCTCAAAACCCCATTAAAGGTCACGGGTTTTCTTCCTTTCTTTTACCCTGCAACCATAACTACACCCTGGATAATCCTTTCCCCCCACCTCCACTACTTTCCCCCATCACATGAAACCATTGCCACCTTGGCAATCCGTGGGCACCACAACACATCAAGGGCCAGGATCAAAGGTTTGGGTACCAAGGCATTTCAAGGGCTAGGATTGAGTATGGATTCATCTCACAAAACAAACACACAAGCTCAAAAGCAATGAAGACCTTGGCAGCTATAAAAGAAAGAAGACAAAGAAAATGATAGGAGGATCATCAAGGAGTAGCTTTAGTTTTAAAATGAATGTTTTTTTTAATTTTTATGCAATTTAATTTCTGTCATTTTACTTCTCAGTCTTGTAAACCTTTGCTTTTTAATGAAAATTTAAGTTTTATCAAAAATCTGTGTTTTATGCTTTTAAAACTGTTGGATTATTGTGCTTGCTTTTCTGTGCTTATTTAGTGTTTATAAATGCTTAATGTGTCCTTTTTATGATCACTAGTTCTTATTTGCCTCACACCTTACTGTGTTATAGTTCAAAAATACAAAAAATGATGTTTAAGGGGTGTTTGGGTTAAGGGTCAAAACGGGTCAAACCAAGTTGAAAATGCTTTCTAGTTTCTGAGTTAGTTTTAGCTAGTTTAAATTAAGTTTATTGGTCAGAAATTTCAGGTTTTTAATGGTTAAATATCAAAACTTAAGTTTGTAGAACCATGGGTTGAATCTGTGGTAAGTAGGTTTTTCAGTCCAACTTATTTGACTCACTTTTGATTATGTGCTGTTTTCATAGTTGTTTATCACTAAAGATGCAGCAGGAATAAAAGGCTTAAGTGTCTATTGGTCTTTGCATTTTGAGTATAAAATATGTCCTAGTTTCTAAAGTTTTTATAGTCCTAAGTTCAGCAGCCTTTACACATAAGCTTCCATTAGTTTTGAGTTTTGATTTTTAGTATTTTAGCTCATTAGGTGCCTGTATTTATCTGTTCTAGCTTATCATAGGTTTCAAAGCTTTTTTTTTCCAGCTTAATTTTAAGCCTGTTGTGCCCTTGTTGAAACCAAAAAGTATTTCCCCTGGTGCAAACAGCAGATTTAATGGCCCTTTTTCTTGGCTGATTTGTTTTCCAAATTCTTTTTCCTTTGCATTTCTAGAAAGCCTATAAGCTGTTCTATAAGCCCCATAAGCCTTGAGCCCTTAGGACCCACTTTTAGTGCTTGTTCTTAAGCCCCAAATAGTGTCCCTTAAGGCTGCTTGCATGCAGTTTAGGCCAATAGCCTATTTGCTGTTTGTGGCTTATCTGCTTATTGTTTTTAGCTTATTTGTGTTCATTGTAGCTTATTAGGTTTAGTTAACTAGCTGTTTGTGCTTATTATTCACTTTTCCTAGCTTATTTACCCTTTTAGTGTATGGCAGTTAGCTTTTTGTAGTTTTAGTGTAGAAAGTAGAAACTGCCCCAAGTCTTTGCTTATTTTCTCTGCTTATTTGTAGGATTCAGAAAAAGTTGTAGTTGTAAAAAAGTCTTATTTTTATGTGTTCTTTATGTTTGTGTAAAAAAGTTTTAAAAAAATGTTTTTGAAAAAGGGTGAGGCATGGGATTCGAACCCATGACCTCCCCCTTCTATAGCCTGCACCTTAACACAACCTCTGCTACACACAGCGCCCTTGGGACTTTTCTGAAATCTATTGCAAACAATTTCCTTTTATGCCTTTGTTAGCAGTTTAGCCTTTCAGCCCTTTTAGCTTATTTTAACTGCTTATTTGATTTGCTTTTTCAGCTTTCTTATTTTTCCTAGGTTTTAAATAGTTGAAACTATTTTGTATAAATTTTTCAGAATTTTTTATAAACTTTTAGTATTTTTTATAATTTATTTTCTTTTTAAACTTTGTTATTTGTCATTTAGAATCTATTTTAGCTTTTAAATTTGTTCTAGGGTTTAATTTGCAAAATTTAGGTTTTTAGCCCTCGTTTTTCGTGCCAGTTTTAGGTTTTAAGTTATATAGCTTTCGTTTTTAGGTTTTATTTAATCGTTTTTGCATATTTAATTGGTAGAAATAGAAAACCCATTATATCCTTGTCATATTCAAACACCGATCATCAATTCGTCATTCGATTTTCCATTCAAGCCTCGTTGGGACATAACGACCCGGGAACTCATACTTCCGGTTACATATATATTTTATTTAGTGAATTTCGAATTCTTGCCTTGGTCAAAGGCGATTGGTTGAGTGTTTACTTATATATATTATATATATATTATTGACGAACCAATTGTCTTCCAAGAATCATCCAATGAAACTTCCTAAGAACTTTCAAGCTTATTCTCATCAAATATAACCTGTAATCAAAGACAAAGACAACTACACCAATTTTGCCTTAGAGCTATAAGCTCTTCCAAGCTTATTTCGAGCTTTTTCTATAAGCTTGAATTTCGGGACTTATTACTTTTTTTTTTGGCTAGCTTTGTTTGGCAGGTGAAGTCTGTAAAGTGACTGGTTTTGACACGACATGGTTTTCTTTTGATTTTTGAACATCCGTTTTCTTTTGAATAACATGTTTGTGTAATGGTGTGACACAAAGAAGAGGTTGAGAACCATTTGTCTTGTCAAACTTAGTATTTACAGACTTACCTTTTTCAACATTTGCCAGTCTAGTTTTTAACTCAGATATGGTAAACAAAAGATTCTGATTCTCAGCACGAATAGCACCATATGCATATGTTTTCTCAGAGACATGAGCAATTAATTCGTCCATTTCCGTTTGAGTTTGAGACCGTGTCTTTTTGATTGAATTAAAAAGCTTTTGATATTCTAATTTGACATTGTCACGTTCTTTTATCAAAGATTGCACCGTAAAATCCAAAGACACGTTCTCATCTTCAAGTTTTTCCATTTTTGAAATCCAAGAATAATCAAGAGGATTTGTGTTTTTATTCTTAAAACTTGAATCCCATTTATGTTTTTCTTTTTCATGTTGTAACTTTAATTCAAAATCAACACTTTGCTTTTCACACCTTTGAACATCTTTTTCAAGAATTTTTATTCTTGCTTGCAAACCCTCTTGAATCTCGATGGATTTCTTTTTAAGTTGTTCAATTTCAGCATGGAGTGAATTGTCTACACATTCATGATTTAACAACACACTTAATTCAACTTCATGCTTGAGAGATACTTCCAAAAGTTGATCTTTCAAAAAATCATTTTGCTTCTCTAGTTCACAAAGTTCACTTTCTGTAGACTCAAAAACATCTTTCATCTCTTTTACATCCCTCTGAAATAGTGTCTTAAAGAATTCAAAATAGAACTGCAACTCGTTAACAATTGGTTTGAGTTGATCTTGACAAAAATCATTGAGTTGTATTTCTTCAGGTGATGTATAAAAAATGCTTGCTCTTTTACAGTTCTTTTGAATTAATTCAGACAACTTTTGAAAACCATTTTTTATTTTATCTAATTCAATGATCAAAGGTGACTCACTTGGCATTGATGCTGGAATAGAAGGAGTTGCATTTGAATTCTTGTCAGAAGGAATAAAAGAAGATGGAAAATATTTTTGCTCAGCAGAAAGCTCTTTTTGAGGAACAAAGTCTTTATAGAGAGCAGTTATTTATGCATAATCAACTGACCAACAATTCTGTTTATTTGCAACAGCAATTGGATCATTCATTTTTTCGTATACTTTTTGTTGACTTTTGAAAGCATCATCAAGAGTGTCCTCGGTATCTCTAACATTCAAAGAAATCTCTGAATTACCTAAACTAGAGGCAAGATATAACTTTGGACATCCAAATTCCTAAGAACTTCTCCTAACTTTGATTCTACTTGTTGTGATGATTGTGTTACCAATGGTAGTTTGGATCAAAGGTTTGTCAGGCCTTTATCACCAAAAATCATTGTTTTAAGTGGTGGAATCGAATGGGATTGATTTGTGTGAGAGTGTGTATAATGAGAGAGCCAAGGAGGCTTTTTTATTGCATCTAAGGTCAGAAAACACGCAACATAATATTCGTAGCGCACTTCGGGTGTTAATGCAGTCTTCATTTAATGCCTTTAATTCTCTTAATTTTGATAGGAAGTGCGCCGCAATTTTTACAAGTATGGCGTACTTAGTGCAATTTTAGCACTTGGCCTTTTTCAAGGTTGTAAATAATTGAATTCTCTTCGCGTGGCCGCCATAATCACGTTGAACGGAGTTTGTATGACCGAGTTATGACCAAGACAGTAGACAGTGTCAGGAGATCTTTATCTTGAGTTATTTCTATGTTAAGCTTCAAACCGCTTCTTTATCTTCAGTTTTCTTCGACCGACACGTATCATGAACCTACAATAGCAAATATACTCGATTAAGTATCGAAAGTTACTTATTTTACCTAAATAGTTGTATAAAAAGCACTGATAACACATATAGAAATATTGTTTAGATTGTGCGTTTTCAAATCCCCCACACTTAATACTTTGCTTGCCCTCAAGCAAATCTAAGAAAAGAAATTCCTACATGACAAGACAAGGAAATTTTTTTATATACATATATTTTTAAATTTTGATATTTTTTATTTTAATTTTTTTAATTTTTTTTGTTGAGTGTGAAAATATCGAATTTTTTTTTAATAAATAAGCGCAAAACGCGCAAACAACCCCCCCCCCCACACTTAAGGGTTTGCTTGTCCTCAAGCAAAATAAGGAAAAGAATAAACCTTTACAAAACAAACATAGAATTATGAAAAATATTTTTGGATTTTTAATATGCGAAAACAGAGATGTTTGACAATACACAATGATATTCTAGCTGTAATAAATTGTCATAAGCAACCTCACAATAAGGAAAAGTATAATTGATCAAATTACCTAGTATATGATGTAATAGAGGGTAAAAGGAAAATCACACTCAATTGCTCAGACATGATTCATTTCATACCATAGGTTTGTACAAGAAACAAAACTACACCGACATTGCGTAAGCACCAGGTATAAATATCAAAAGAGGACTTTTATTCGGGTTATAATGTACATGATAAGGGATAATAAGGGTGTGATAAGGCATGGGAAATATATACTGGAATTAGATTTATAATATACATATCGACAAGTCCAAGAAAACCCGCGAGGTAATCGAACCTCTCATCAATATATCTGGCACATATCATAATGTATTAATACGTAGCAAGTGCCAACAATAATCCAATTCTTATTCATCTCTTTTTTTTCTCTTTTTTTTAATCAACCCTTCACACAACTAACAATTTCCTCACACTTAATATAAGTATACACTACAGAATAATTACGAAACTGAAGCAGGCTTCTCTCAATTTGGTTAAAATGGCTCTCAACAAATCTTATAGCAAAGCGCGAGCAAACTATAAGCAAAAATCAACCAATCATACCGAGCAACTAGCAACCAACCATTGTGACTTTCGACAAGGGGTAAGCCTAGACTTAAGGTTATATATATATTTTTTTTTTTTTATTTTAATGAATGAGAAACATGGATTGAAATGGCTCAAGAGGGTTTTAAATAGGGGGATCTTGCACTAATATGAGTGTATCATAAGGGTTTTATTGGGTAGTTAGCTAATACAGGTAATTAGCTAAATGAATATACCTTTTGTTACAATGCGTTAGGTTTATTTGGTTAAATCCTAAGTGGCCTCCGTAAGATTTCTAGTATCAAGTTCTTGAATCAATAAATCACCGGCACACTATTACAATTTTTAAACTGATACCAATGCTGTGTGAAAAGGTGAACAAACTACAAATTACACAGTCGTAAAGAGAATGAGACATTTGCAATTGCATTCATACCTTAATTCGAGAAAGCAAAGGTAAAAATTATCTTAGGTATTCAAGACTGGATGCTGAAATTCCTTAAGATCATAAACTTACTTTTTAGGTGATTGGTATAAATGCGAACTAATGTCATCTGATCCTGAGTGGTCTTGCTCTATAATTGGACTAAATCTCTTGGTTTAAAAAACTTTATTTATTTACTAAGTTTTATTATAATATATTAACCTAAGTGTCAAAAGAATTTAAAAAAATGATTAGATTTTAGATTAAAGAGGGCGAATAAAAACAGTTTATTACTTTTAAATAATGAGGCTAATTTTTCAATTCATTTTCCCCACAACTTAAGGTTGAGCAATAGCAATTAAAAATAAACTTATAAAGAGTAGGACAATGCGGGAAAAATAAATATAAGAGTAAACGAAGACTTTTGGGGCTTATAGCGCTCGGTTGAATTCTAAAAGATATGGCGCGAAACAGAACGCTAAGCATGTGAATTCAACTATATATAATATAATATCGATCCAAATATATGTCACCAAGTGAAAAAACTACCACCAATCCTAGCTCCACCTTTTTTATTAATCTGCAAAATAAACAAAACTACAAAAACCGTAAAATACAAAAGCGCACTTTCGTAGGCAACACGATTGCATTTAGCTTATGCAACAAGCCTTTAAACCCCTCAGTGTCCCGAGTGGACGAGCTATAGTCTCGCGAGGGTTTCAGCGAACATACCCACAAAGTTTGTTATATTTCATTTTGGATACAGAAATCAAGGTACGCAACACACCGGCCGAATGCATGACATACATAAAAACTGCAAAGTTTTTGTTATTTTATATTATATACTATTATATTTTATATATATATATATTTTATATTTTAGGACTTATAGATATAAGAGAGAGAGAGTGTAGGGAACCAGTAAGAAGTGATTTAAAATTAAGAAGTTGCAGATAGTGACTAATAACCAACACATTTGAGATGCAATGACTTGCTATTAGAAGCACTTTTTTATTCATTTTGATGCACCATTTTGAGGTTTTTTTTTGTAAAAAATGTTATTTTGATGCGTAGATGGTGCAAATTGATTTTCATGATTTTGGCACATGTAGAGGAACAAAAAACAAGAGAAAAAAACGAAATGCATCTATAAAACGTATATGCATATATAATCTAAAAGCTAGGTAAACACATTATGATGCGTTATCAATGCATCTAATATTATAGAGATGCATATAATTTAAGTCGCACGTGGCATACAATCGGATATAGCGATTATACGTTTACTTCTTAGATTCCTTATTGTATGAAAAATTCTTTTATTGTTTTAACTAATTATATATATATATATATATATTTATATTTATATATATATATATATATTTATGTAGGCTTATTATTATTATTAACTATTACTAACACTATTATTATTAACTATTACTAACATTATTACTATTATTCTTTAACTTGATTTAGGATTCTTTGACAATACGGTTCAAATGGGAGTGATCCACTTTTAAAGCTTGAGGGTACGGGATCTTTGGTATGTGTTAATACAAATAAACTATGAAAATGTTTATTTATATTTTACGATTTGTCTTTCTTTTGTTAATGACAAAACATAAACTCATCAAGAGTAGAAATGAAATTCATTAGTCCTAAACCAATAGCTTATCTAACTCGTCTATTCATCCAACCATCCTTCATAACTTCAAACATAGTCACATCTTAGAAAAAAGAGTCAAAACACATTTAGAATAAAAATGTACAATAAAATCTTCATACATAGACACATCTTAGTTAACATATCTTTCTCTCTAAATCTGAACATGATCTCATAAGATCACACATGATCTCTTAAGATCTTGTAAATCAAAATTCGGATTTAATTACTGTAAGCCGGTTCTGTTCGTTAACAAGCCGGTTCTGTTCCTCAAACAGAACTGGCAAAACCGGTGAACAGTAAAATTAGAGTCTATAAATACCAACCCATTCTCACTTATTTAATTGACAATTTTGATAGTTTCTTTCTTCTTTGATCACTTACCAACTGATCTATAATCATGCTTACTTTTGTTTGTGTTTTGATAGATTTCTTAATAGGAGAAGTTTTATCGAGTTTTGCTCATGAGATCAACTCTCCAAGCTTATGTTATGGAAAAGTTTCTCAAGTCAAAAGGATCTACTCATTGATCTTAAAGCATCATTCGTCATATTTGATCAAAATGTATATTATAGAGTGATAGGATTATTTAGGAAAATGTTGTGTAAAATAGTTGTGGATCATTGTGAATCACTTGGTACCTAGTAGAGGGCAAGTTGTGCAAAGATATCATGTTCCTACTTCTTGGAGCATATATACCTTGGTATTTTAGAAAGGGTAAATAGGTGTTGGTGTGATTCTACCATATGAAGAATCCTGTATTTAGCTTAGTACCGTTAAATGGTGTAAGCAACGTTGTGAGGCTTCTTCGCCGGTTAAAGGAGCTTTGGAATCTAGTGGATTCAAACTCTCGAGTAGATGACTCGAGGAGTGGAGTAGGGCAAGGTAGGAGACCTTGTAGCCGAACCACTATAAATATCATTGATCCTTTATTATTATTTACCTTGCTAACTTAATTATTTACATCTTTCTAACAAATAGATCTAAAAATAGTCAACCTGATGTTTTTGATTAAATTTTAAAAGATGGAAACTATTCAACCCTCCCTTTCTAGTTTCTAAAATTGGTATCAAAGCAGGTTATCAAAGTTCTTTAGAGTATACTGTACTTTTAAAACTTTAAAACCCGATCAAATAATTTTCAAAAACTACGATATTTTTTTCAAGATCTATTATATTAATTGTTTTCCAACAATAGCTCGATGAAGGATGATCAAGGAATAAAACTACCACTCTAGGGACAAATCCCATTCTGGCCCAACAGACTGGTTCCACCAGTTCGGTTTACAAATAGAACCGGCGAAGCTCAGGTAACAGAACCGAAATTTTTTTAAAAAAAAACAAAAATTCCAAATAGGCATCTTGTCCCATCTTTCAAAAAAATTATTTTGGACAAATTTTCTTTTGAGGCCCAATATATACATTTATACAAGCAATATTAAAAAAAGGGTTTGACCATGATCCCGCAATGCAAATTCACAATGCCAAAAGATACACAAATTTCTTAACCCTTCTCTTAGGTATCTATAGTGCTTATATTTTATCTATGAATTAATTGGATAAGTGCTATATGCTATGTGTCATTTATAAGTCTAGCACTTTCTTGCGACCTCTTTCTTGTATATTATGCCTAACTTTTTAAAATCCAAAACTTCCTTCAAAAGAGGTTTTCAGATCATAACTAGTTGTTAAAGAAGATTGTCTATGTAATATTGTTTCTCGGTTTATTATGTGCCGATTACGATTAATTTGTTCTCATCATGAGTGTCTAGCACATCTTGCATATGTTCATGTTCCATCCAAAATCTTTTTTCTTTTCAAAAGTTCCTATCCGCCTCTTCAAATAAACATAAGTTTTTTTGTCTTTCGGTGCATTCCCTTCACGCTCTCAGAAATTTATGTACTAAATCTCTCTTCGTTCTCCCTCTGTTCCTCTCATAACAAAATAAAAAAAACATTTACATCTTTTTCCGGCTCTATTGTCCGACAAAGCCGGTTGTCTATGCCTAACAAAACAGGCAACCTGATAAACAAATAACCATCTCTTCTGACCCGAATTCATCCTCCCATTTCCTTTCATTCTCGAATCTCTAAACCTGGTACTCAAAAATCAAGATAAAAAAACAACTTACTTTGACAAATTCATCCTTTTCTTCTCACGAATCATTGCTTGTAAGTCATTAAACACTAAAATCATTTTAAGGGTTCTTGAGATATGTGATCGAATTCCCCTTTAAATTGATTCTAGATGTTGTCCCTCCTTAATTAATTTTTCTTTAAATTTTTTTTGGAATTAAAGAAAGGGGATTTCAATTTTTTTTTCATAACTATAAAGATGTGTAAAACTAGATTTAGAATTCTATTAAAATTTTTTCTTTGTTCTCTCTATTTTGCTAGGTGCCATTATGTCTCGAGAAGAACTAAAACTCACTAAATTATACATTCCTAAAATCTCAAAAGAAAAATACATCCCATTGTACCTAAAACCTATCATCCGTGATTTAGAAAATAGAACCATTCATGAGGGTCGAACAATGCATCCAGGATTCGCTCAACACTCTAACCTTAAATCAAAATTCTCCGCATCCGTCTTCAATGTCTATACGATGTTGACAAGGATATTCATCATAGATTCTTGCTCGAACTTTTCTCATCGGCCGAAATCTTAAGAGACGAGGAAAGAAATATTCGTTTTTGCTTTTGGAGCCTAAACAAAACAATTTATCATCCCTCTCGAATACCTCGCTCATATTCTTCAAACCCCACTACAAGGAGATTGCGCATATTCTAACGAATACTCTCTCGACTCCTTAAATAGATTTCCTGAAGAAACATATCCCTATCAAAGCCTCATTCCTACTCCAAATGAAATTATCAGTGATATCACTATTACTGGTAAATACAATGAGTATCCCCTCAGAATCCGCAAAATAAACTCCATAAGTGACTTTAGATTTTGGAATGAAGATTATAGAATGTAATGCATAGGAGAAGAAAACAAATTCAAATATTCATAACGCTTCTTTATGTCACAAGATTTACTATATCCTAAACGATAGGGACATTACAATTCACTACTTTCTGGCAAAAGAATCTCCCTCATTAAAAATTCCCTTGAATGTCCCTTGCCATATGGAATGCTACTTACTCGTCTCTTTAAACATCTCACTCTTATGAATCCTGAACTCATAAAACCTAAATACTTTCCTATTCCTCACACATTGTTGCCTTTGGACCATACCAATCATCTCTACTCCTATCCTGAAGATGAAGACTAATATTCTCATGGAAGATGTGTTAGATAATCATGATGGCTTGTTTGGTTGTTTTTCATTTTTTTTGTAATCTCATGACTAATTATTGTATAAAGTTTGTCTCTTTAAATCAAGTTTCTTATTGAACCTATTTTAGAACTATTAGAATTCTCCTTAAGCTTAATAAGGTTTTTACATGATCTTTCTATAATTCACATATCATTCCCTCTATTTTAAGGATTGTTTGGTTTAACAAGATCAATCTAAGTTGGAACATTGTATCCCTAGGATCATATAGCACTTACATTAAGACCACTAATGAATAGAAAAAGCAGGATTAGTATCGTAATATGGACACTAGTAGAAAAACAAAAAATTAGTGAAGCCTTGCTGTAACAGCCGGTTCCATTTGCAGCAAGCCGGTTCCATTGGGACCAAAGGAACCGGCAATGCCGGTTCTACAGTAGGCTTTTCCTCATTTTGAGATGTTAGAATTTTGAACTAAACTCATAAATATGTTAGTTTTAGTAGCCTTAATCTAATCCATAAGCTGAACTTTTTTTGTTTGACCTAAAAATCATCCTAATGATTGTGTTTAGAAAAAAATCTAGTGGTTTAAGAATTTAATGTTTTGCATGGCCTTTTAGTATAAATTTAGAGATCTTTGGTCATCATCATAACACACTAAAACCTGCAAATCATATCCCTCATTTCACTTGAATCTCATACTCTATGGCCTCAAGTGCTAACTCCTCAACTCAAAATCCCCCAAAGAAAATGCCTAGAACCGATTTCATTGAAATCTCATCTAATGAGAGTTCACCATCCAAAACCACCTCACCAATACTTCTCAACCTCCCAACAACAACAACACAACCATTGCAACCACATTGGACACTATCCTAGCTCTCACCTTTCCACCATCAACCACCATCCAAACAACCCTTGCTCAAGAACCACTCACTCCACCATCGTCACCTAAAGCCTTAACTTTCTCTACTCCACCATCCTTACCATTAAAATCTCATTCCTACCTATCTTCTTTGAGTGACATACCACCAAGAAGTTTAAATCCATCACCACAAGTCATCTCCCAAGGCTTATCCCAAACACTCCCTCAACCATCACCAATGGACAATGAACCATCCTTCCCACCTATCAACCTCTCTAGGAGTAGGTTGAGTGATCAACCCGAACCATCCATGACTAGAGACCAAATACACCAAGAACTTAACCAACTTCACACCCATTGAACGAAACATCCAAGAAGCTATCCAAAACGCACAACATGTGCAAGAAAGCCTCATCCCTCCTACTTCCATCACCAACTTACCAATGCCACCACTATTTTATCCCACCTCTACCTCAACTCAAATACCATGCTTTAGATCATCACTTCCTCCGTCAAGCATCTTCGTTCCTCTTGATTAATCTCTTTGGATTGAGAACCCTCTTAGACCTTAAGTTCACACAAGCCCTCATTGCCAAAGAACCGAAACCATTGTCAACAATTTCCAAGATGAAATGAGGTTCATGTTGAATCATTCCTTGGACAGCACGTTGAACATTCACAAACCATCATTCCATAAGATAATGATGAACGAGATCAAGTGCCTTTAAGTTTTAGAACGTATTAGGAAATTAGATTACTAAATCATGATTTTAGTTTTAGTTGACTTTTGTCAAGTTGTTTTACTTCATGATTTGTATCTTAAATCTTTATTTTAAAGTTATGTTTAATCTTGTTCTGTGTTTATCACATTTGCTTTCTTTGTTTGACTTGGGAAATGAGATTTTGGTTAAATTATTAGGGATATGTTGACTCATTACTTCATTTGCTTGTTAAAATGTCTTGCTCTTTATCCTTAACTGATAATTATATTCAAACTTAAGTGCTTCCCGCCAAAGCTTTGTCTGGGCTAACTTTGTGTGTGCAGGTCTGCCGGTTCGGTTTAGCTATAGCTGGTTATATTGCCGGACCGGCCTCACGACTCCATCCAAGTCTTTTTTTTTTATTAAATTGCAAGGTTGATAAATAGCGTGAAGCGTGGCGTAGTGGCATTGCCAAGCCTAAGCTTTAGCATGAGGGTTCGTAGCGTCAATGGAGGTTTTATAGCCTGTGACTTAAGCGACAAAAAATATTTATAGGTTTTATAGATTATACATAGTTTAGAATAATATGAGTAGTAAATCATTATTAAATTCACCGCATCAATCAAAAATATTAGTAAATCCAAGCATAATATCTCAAATTTTAGAAAAATCCCTTAATACTTAAAAAAAGCTCGCCTCAGCTATGCGCTTATAGGCGGCTTTATCCATGCAATTATGACGCTATATGCACGCCTCGCCTAGAGACGACGCCTTGGCCTTGTTGTAACGTGAGAGGACACCGCTTCACGCTTATATGGCGTATGCTATGCGCAGCTTATAGCGACCGTATTTAGAACCTGCCTAAGATTGTTTCTTCAGGTTTCATTACTTAGAGGGAAACATATTCCATTATCTAACTTCATTAGTCACTTCTCAGATCCCTTTTAGGGGCGCCTCCGTCAGGGGGAGCTTTTGAATATCTCTCATGAGTCATCTTTTTTATGATTATGATGTACCATCCTTCATATAGCTTTCTAATATATTACACTGTTTCTTTCGAACACATTTTCATGTAGGTCGCTTAGAAATGTGTCGTCATACGGAGCATGTCGTTTGGGGTTGTCGCTCATCTCACTCATGCATTTGATTCCTTTTAAGAATTCTCGATCTAGGACATATGTTGATTTTATTTTTTGCATTCACATGGTTTCGTTTTCTTCTTCGCGCTCTTTTTTGTTTCGACAAAAAAATGGGAAGTTGGAAGGTAAATAGCTCACGTTAGGAACTTATAAATTTTATTGTTTACTTCAAATAAGTTTATGTTTTGTCATCAACAAAAAGGGAGAGATTGTTAATATAAATAAACCATGAAAATGTTTATTTATATTTTACGATATGTCTTTGTTTTGTTAATGACAAAACATAAACTCATCAAGAGTAGAAATGAAATTCATTAGTTCTAAACCAATAGCTTATCTAACTCGTCTATTCATGAAACCATCCTTTATAACTTCAAACATAGTCACATCTTAGAACAAAGAGTCAAAACACATTTAGAATAAAAATGTACATTAAAATCTTCAAACATAGTCACATCTTAGTTAACATATCTTTCTCTCCAAATCTAAACATGATCTCATAAGATCACACATGATCTCTTAAGATCTTGTAAATCAAAATTCAGATTTAATTACTTTAGGCCAGTTCTGTTCGTTAACAAGCCGGTTCTATTCCTCAAACAGAACTGGCAGAACCAGTGAACAGTAAAATTAGAGTCTATAAATACTAGCCCATTCTCACTTATTTAATTGACAATTTTGATAGTTTCTTTCTTCATTAATCAGTTACCAACTGATCTATAATGTGGAAAACTAGAAGGGGAGTTAAATAGTTTACCTCTTTTTAAATTAATGTTATGTTTGTTTATAAAAACTTAGGTTCGACTTTATGTGAATTCACAATATGCACAATATGAACAATTTAACTAATCAAGTAAGTAATGATAAGATATAAAATAAATATGCAAGATAAGAGATAAGAGGTGAAAAGATCAAAATACAACACGAGGATTTATAGTGGTTTGGTAACGAAGCACCTCTTCGCCCTACTTTACTATCCGAGTACTAAACTCGAGAGTTTTCTTCACTACGTCAACAAGCTCCCTTTAGGCGGAGAAAACCGCACACAACTTAGCTTATACCAATTTTCGACACTAAGCGAAATGTTGAGTTCTAATCCTAGCTAGAACCAATCTATCACAACTAAACACACCACTTCACTATAATACATAACTTGGCTTCACTAAACAACTTCTCTCTACTTCACAACTTCACTTTGCTTCATAACTTTACTTTACTAAGATACTACTACTATCACATCAATCTATCACTACTTGCTAAGATCACCCCGATCTAACTATACTTACAATGATCATAACAATCTACTTATTGTACACAACTATGATACACACCTTCACAATATACACAAATGATTTACAAGATATAATACAATTGCAAAAAGGTTGTAAGGATACACACTAAGCTATATTACTTCTTTAATAGATGATAGGAAGTATTATTCTCTTGCACTTGAGGATCAAAGCTTGGATCACTTGAAAACAAGGCTTTATGATTAAATGATCAAAGTAAAGAAAAAAAAGTATAAACTGATTTAGAACAGAAAGAAAGTATGTGCAAAAGGTGAGAAAAATAGTGGGGAATAGTCCAGTATTTATAGGCCAGCTGAGCTAGTTTTTTGTCTAGGCGTTCCTCTTAAATAGGGGCCGGTCCCCTTAATTATTAAGGGGACCACCCTTGTAATTAAGGGGGCCGCCCAGGCCAGACGCTTCTTTTTTTGTCTTTTCTAGGGGAGGTGTTTTCTAGAACATTTCTAGCCGTTTTTAGGTTTAAAATTTGAATTTAAAATATTTATTTGAATAAAATATTTATTTTAAATCCAAAAATGTTTTGTAAAAGTTATAAAAATGTTTGTGACATTTTTATAAAAAAATTTGAGGTTGAATAAAAATTCCTTTGATCATAAAATGCATTAAGCATATGTTTATTTATACCTTTAAGTGATTAAATTTTAAAAATAAACATTTACTACTAATTATTTGTTTACAAATAGTTTTTCATTAATCGTTTTTGTTAGGAATTCATTTTTTAGTGAAGTGACGATCATTATGGATCTCACGAGCCTTTGTAATTGTTAGACAATTTTATGTATTATTTAGTAAGCTAACCAGACCAAAGCATAGAAAGCCCATGGAAAGCCCAGTTTATCTTTTGTATAAAAGTCCTCTCCACACATGGAGAAGGTGTTGGAAAAATTCATTTTACACACATCAAAGTATGTTTTTACATATTCTCTCCTTCCATCTCTCTCTTTAACTTTCTCTCTCTAGTTCTATATTTGTGTGAAATACAATATTCCTACCATTGGTATCAGAGCTTACCGACTTGGATTATCTTTTGTATTTGACAACAATTAGTTTCGGTAAGTTCAGTAAGCTTTGATACCACTTGGATTATCTCTCTTTATTTGGTGTTTGATTATTTCGGTAAGCTCTGATACCACTTGTCAAATACAAAAGAATCGTTGATCCTGTGGTGTTGGTGAATCAAACCATAACATAGTCATCTTTAGAGAGAGAGAGAGAGAGAGAGAGTAGAGGGAGAAACAAATGTGTGAAAAATATATGAAAAGTAAAAATGTTACAAGTGTCTCACCCCTCCATGGAAGCAATAAAGGGGTATTTATACCACCATCTACACATAAGTTTACTAAAATGCCTATTCTAGTCCTTACGTATGGTGGTATGTTAAACTATGGTAATTCTGTAATGTCATCACATAAAATAAAATCATAACAATCTTCCTCTATGGGACGATATACGAAATTACTTACAATATTTTCCTAACAATTATATAGTGATTAAGAACAAGAGCTTCCACGAAGCTTCCAATGTTGATGATGTCTTCAATGGCCATTGATCTGCTTGAAAGCTTAACTTTCTTCATACACTTCTTGTCATCTCAAAGTTTCTGAATTAGCTGCATGTCTTGAAAACTTCATTTTCTTGCACTTCTGGTCATGTCAAAGTTTTCTAGAATCTTCTTTTCATTTGACTTCAAGTCTGTACTCCACCATGAATCATCTTTATAGTACCTTGTAGGAGAAATACTGTAACAAACATGAACTAAATAACCCATACACTTCTAGTTAAGGAGAAGCTTCTGAATTAGCTTCCTCCTAATTCATGCCACATATGTTTTGTTCAAAAGCTTTCAATGCTTTCCCCCAAACAAGCAATCCTCTCTTGAGAAATTTTAAAGCTTTCTTTCAAGCTTAAAATAATTAAATGCACAGCAGAATTAGTAGCAAACCACATCAAATATTGCTCCTTTGATAATAAGCTTGGTGATTGACTGTTTGTGTAAACATTAACTAGATTAACAACATATCTTCTCACGCTTGAATAAATCTTTTCACATTTCTTCTTACTAGAAGCTCAAGTAATGCATACTAAAAGTATCGAGATATCTCTTCCCCTATGTAGATGAAGAGATGCAACCAGTCTCATTTTATGAAGCCCAAAAACCTAAAGTACACACTCTATCCCATTTGTAAAGTCTAAATCGTAGCATCAAAGTCAATTAAGTCTCAGACTTGCGCATTCCTTCCTTCAGGATAATGATGATATTTTTGTAACACCCATGGAGCTAAGTCCCGGATGTAGACAATTAAACCCTCCAAGTAGTCGAAATGAAAACACCAAAGTCAACTAAGTCCCAGATGAACTCATTTCTTCCTGTAAGATACTGACTATCTAGAGGAATCATCATACCATTATAAACCTCTTTTATCATTAGAAACGGTTTCTTACATCTCTTCCCCCATGTAGGTGGAATAATACACCAAAAGCCACGAGTTAAACACTGATTTTCTCTGCGGTCATGACATTTATCTTCCCAGAATGACCTCAAAAAAAGAAAAAGACATGAAGTTCGTTACATGTACTCGTTGTGCGTTCAGATGTATGTCTCCTTCCCCTTGCTGGTTTTGATACCTCAAAATCAGCAAAACATTGTACGCACATATACTTGAAATTTTGTGAGAAAAATAAAATTAGCTCAATTGTATCCCGTGATAATAAACTGTTGATCCAAACTCTACTCATGAGCTCTCTCTGACTTTCATTACCAACCCCTTTGTAAGCTATTTAAAGTAACCACTGATGGAGTAAATTCGATATACCAAACTGGAAACTGAAGTAGAATTCCCCATTCTTATGACTTAAGCTTGCATTAATGTTGGAAAAATTATGTAGAGAATTTATGCTCCAAGCAAATCTCTTAGTACTCAATACCCCTCCCAAAGTATAAGACTTTCATCACCTCTTGCAATTATCCACAACATCTTCAGCGTGTGACACTGAGTACTACAACGTAACTCCTTTAAGTGATAGTTATCCAGGTCATCAACCATCCACCCCGACTGCTGGTAACTAGATAATCTAAGTGTTCATCAAAATTTTAAGCCCGAGCAAGTTATCATTGAAAGTCATGCATCCTACCCACCGTGACTTCAAGATAAAATAAGAACACGCCTTTGAGAAATTGAACTTCAAAATCAAATAAGTGATACCCGATCGACTCTGTAGTCACTTAGAAAAATTTAATACTAAGTCTAGCCATTAAAATTTTAAGCTCCATGATTCTTTAAAAAATTGATCCCGGTCTCGTCACTAATCACTTTGTCCTTATGAGCCCGAATATAATAATTAACCAGATTCCATGTCAAAAATTAGTACACTACATCATTAGTAGGTAATGTACGGATATCACCAATTACAAGTAAAATCGTCCAACACAACTAAATCTTGTGGCAATGTACAAATTATTTGATGGCCTATTATCACTTTGAAATACAAAAATCAGCCCAATGGGCCAAAAATCCTTATAACGTATACACCATAAACAAATCCAAAATTCTGGCCCAAGGTAATAACCAAATCCTGATCCATATTTAATCTACTTCTATCCCTAAGTTTCCTCATAGTTCACAACCCTAACCCTAATTAAACATTCATACGTAGTCAAACTTCTCTCCCAACGTCAACAGAAAATTGAGAAGATTTATTCTAGCGTAAGGAGACATACATCTGAACGCACAATGAGTACACGTGACGAACTTCATGTCTTTTTCTTAGGTACCTCTAGAAAGTACTTATGAGCCTTGTCATTTGACCCATAATATTCTTCTTGACTATTCCTAGATGAGCCAGGTGCAATCACGTGATTAGGTTTTGTAAGTACATATTCTCGAACTTTAGGAAAATAATGAGGAGTGACTGGTTTTGACAAAACGTTAATCACATCAACTTGGGAGGCAAACCGTAGTTTTGAAAAGTTAGGTCGTTCAGATTTAAACGCATTCGATTATCTAACAACTAATTGGGTTCTGTGTGGTTGTAAAACCGGTTTTCCCAAGATTGATGGTTTTGTAAACTTAGTATCCACACTAGTTCTATTTAACTTTCTTAATTTGTTTTTTAATGCTGCATTCGCAAAAACCTTTTCCTGAATCTGAGCCTTTAAATCAACATTTTCAACAGTCTTACTATTTACTTGAGCAATCAGTGAGTCATTATGATCTTTCGTCTGAATTCGTGGCTTTTTGATAGAATCATAAAGTTCTTTGTAAGTCTATTTTAAATGCTCATTTTCCTTATTTAACTTCTCATTTTCTGCAAGTAATTTAGCCACACTACTTTCCTGTTCAATGTTTATTGTTTCCAAAACATTAATTTCCTTTTAAAGTTTGGCTCCATTACTTGCTTCCTTCACACTTTTAATTTGATTCTTCAAGTTGCAAATTAGTGTCGTTTTGGCCTAGAGCTGAGCTTTCAAATGATTGATCTAAAAAAAATCACGAAACTCAGGAGACTCTTGATTCTTACATGGTTCGTTACTTTTAAAACTTTCTTTCTTTTGTTGCATTGAAATTTCAAGTGAAATACAATGTTTTTCAAGTTGTAAAAATCTGTTTGAAAGTTCATTATAAACTTCTTTTTCAACCACATAAAACAAAACTCTCCAATATTCATTAAATCTTCAAAATAAGCATTAAGTACAAGACTAATAATAAATTACAAGTTAATCGAGTTCATTTCGTGGTGTTTCAAGTTTTTTCAGGTTTTTCAGTTTCGAGTTTCATTGTTCACGGACATTAAAACTATACTCATTAGAATCGCGATCCTTCAACGATCCTATTAATGTGCTTAACTTTTGTTGAAACATTCCGAATCAAAATCACAAACTAAAAACCTACGTCTTATGTTTTCTTAAGGAATAAGAAGATAGTTTTTTTAATATTACATGCATACGTCATTATATAGTACATGCACACGTGATTTTGTTTTGTTCCAAATATTTTAATATTGAATGGTTCAATAGTATTTTGAAAGGGTTCAGAAGTAATGGTTCATGTTAATTTGGAATTTACAAGTTTAACCTCCAACTTCAAGACAAGTACTCCATTTATCCATCATTAACTCCTTAACAACCGTTTGTCATCTAATTTGGATTTTAATTGCACCGTTAGTCCTTATTAGTAATTTAACCAACCGTTTCTCATTTAAAGTTTAAAGTTAATTCAACAATAGTCCTTTTAGCTCAACAATCATTAACAAAAGTTCAAGTACTTCAAATACAACAACGATTTCACCAATAACAATTCTATTTTCATGGTTTTTCTTGATTTTGTAAAATCCTGTGAAATACTCACGTGTTTTCTTGGTTTAATCATAGATTTGTAAAATCTCGTGAAGTATAATTTCTTTCTCATAACCACAACAAATATCACTTAATCTACTTAAGATCTTTAATTTCACACATTAAATTATAATGGAATCTTTGAATTCGAATTCACATGAGAAAGAGAGAGTTGTATCAGTTGCAACAAATGCAAGACAATGCAAAGGAAAGTTGCATGACATCTTTTCAGCTATTCATTTCTACAGGTTCTTTCATACGATGAATCAAAATACAGGATAGTATCCGAAGGTGCATTCATGACACTCTTTGGTCAAGATAATGAGACTTTCACAAGTACGATGTTCCTTTACATGTATCAATTACAAAATCAGCTTGACAAAGATGAATTTAAAGAAGATAAATCCATGGCGGCATTTTGGGTGCTTAACAATCAGTTTTAGAAGTCCATCGATTGGCAGTACTTCTTGGATTATGACAGTGAAATGACAGAAAAGCTTTTGGCTGAATACACTGGAATTAAAGTTAAATAGTTTAGAGAAATACTACTCCTACACATGGGTAATGTTAAGAAAAATAATTTGGTGTTTGATTCTTTTGTATTTGACAAGTGGTACACACTAGGTGTTTGAAGTTCGTTAAGGAGTAAAAGTAAGAATAGGGGAAAAGTACCGACTAAGATACGAGAGGGAAGTGTTGTCAGAAGATTTATTCTAGAGTGAGGAGATTGATTACTGATTCAATTAATGCTTCTATTTAACGGTCAATCACTAAGCTTATTTTTTTAAAAAAGATTAGAAATATTTGATAAAGAGGTACATATAGGTATGATAAGTATGGTAATTCCTTCAGTTAGTCAGTATCCGGCCGAAAGAAATGTGTACATTTGGGACTTAGTTGACTCAGGTGTTTTCATTTCGACTAGTTAGAGGGAATAGTTGTGACATCTGGGACTTAGTTAACTTTGTAGTTGCAATTTATATCATCACTATAATGTAAGGAGAAATGCGGTCATCCAGGACTTCATTGACTTTGGTGTTACGGTTTTGAATTAATTGTGTACTTCGAATATTTGGGCGTTATCCATCAAGTCTTCTTAATGAGGATTGCAAGAAGGCTTTGAATCTACTCAAGAAAGGATTGTTGGATCGGGGGGAAGCTAAGACAACTTCTAAATGGAGATTATCGAGATGGACTACAGATTGCTGACATGGATAAAATGACTTTGTCTTTTTCGGTTTGAACTTTTTCAGGTCCTGTCTGATACATAATCTAGAGAACACATTTTTATGTAGTGTATCTTTAGGTGTTAAGTGTCAGTGTATAAATTTTTCATGAGTTTTTTGTTAAACTCAAAATCATTCAAAGTTATTATACCTGATACTAACACATACCCTCATAGTTTGAGGGGGAGCATTAATATGTTCCCAATTCTGCTTGTGATTAATCAGCATATTTTTCTCCAGTTTTTCCAATATATTCGAATCCATTGGTATCTAAAATATCAAAGGATTTGAAATTTTTGATAAGGGGAGAAAATGTGATTTAAATATGAAAACTGATAAAAAATTATGATTTTGTGGACTCATGTGTATACTCCTCCCTCCTTGTGCTAAACAGTTTTGATTAATCGATGCACATATTGAGGGTGAGCGTTTCTAAAAATTCAAAAAATAATCGAGGTACTAAAAGCTTTGATATTTATATCACAAGTACCTGATTGAGTTTTTCAATTGGTTTTATGGCAAGGTGAGCAATACCAAAAAGACTGACCATGTATTTAATTTTATCGGAGTTATAAGGTTGATAAGGTTAGGTACTAGTTCCTATGATCCATCTAGAACCGGAGGAATCTACCCAGGGACAATCCACTAGTTAGTGTAGAAGTCCTTAGGTATGACATAAAAAAGAGTAAAAGTGAGAATAAGGGAATAGTGCCGACTGAGATGGAGCTAGTACTGGAACAAACCCAACAAGGTACTAGTCATGAAGTCTTGGTAAGCACTGAAGGGGTTAAAGAATGAAAAAGAAATGTAAAGATAAATGGTGTAAAGAAAGAAGCCCTCCATATACTTAGGCAGAAACCGGGTCAATACATTTGCTGTCAGAATTACAATGATGATTGCTGACATTGAAGATTGACATCATGGACCTAGTGATACAATGCACAACCCTCCTTAGCTACTCAAAATCTCTCAAAAGAATTCTATTTCATTTCTCACGAAGACTAAACACGTTATCTATTGACTTTCTCACTCTGAGTTAGTTGATATTAAAAAGGTGGCAGTCAGCTCCAGCCTCCGACGACTAAAACCAAAATGCACTATTGAGTCTCGAGCCAAGATATCATCAATAAATCTCGTTAGGACACTATTCCAATATACTTGTCTTTCACACACTGTGAAAACAAGGATTATCTTAAGAGTGCTACGCATTATCCTTGTGATATTGCTAGAACATCTGAGTGATACGAAAGTATTCACAGTGAAGATGGAAATCCTGCTAGAGCCAACATCAAACAAGCTCTAGGTAGGTGACTTGTGAGATCCTTAATGGATCAAACTTGTGACACTGGGCATCGATTCGGTCCAGATTATGAATTGACGAAGGATGAATTTTGATAAAAGTTTAAAACTCTTGATGTGTTACAAAAATCCCTTTTACTAGTGACACGTCGATTGATTTTCAAATCAATTTTCTCTTCAATCGGTGAGATAGTAACTCACTAATTTACCCTTACCGTTCTATTAGTAGCAATGCTATTAGTGAGGTAGCCTATGTTGAGGTATCCGGTAAAGAGATACTAGCAAGTACAGTGAATCTAACGCATCTGCGTTAGAGGATCTAACACTTTGAGCTGGAAATCCTGTCAAGGAGGTTCTTATGAATCTACCTGATCATAGGATTGCATAAAGATGGAGACGCAGAAACTGCGTTCCAGCAAAGCCAAGTTCATAGCCACATGCTCATACTCAAGACTCAACGTAGTTGTAACATCAAGAAAGATTGACCTAATGCTTCCGCAAACTCTGATATCAACGTCTTCTTCAATATGTCAAAGAGATGAAGTTATGCATTGATGAAGAAGTACGAATATAAAGTCAAGCTTTCAAGATTGCAACAAGTATGAGCATGTCGGCCCGAAAGTCACAAGCACATAAGATGGCGAAAGATCACAAGATGATGATTAGAGATTAAATTTGACTGATGATCACAAGAAAGCTCAAGATCACATACAATGACAATCTTAAAGAAACAAGCTCAAGCCATAGGTTAAAGATCACTACACAAAGATACAAGACAAAAGATCAACTATGACACAAAATAAAAAGACTCAAGATCAAGACAAGAAGTTTCAACGATTAATGATCAAGGTCACAAGGAGAGATCTCTATGATCACCCCTTAGGGGGAGATTGTTAGAATTACAGAAAGTGTTGATCATTTATGAGATCTCAACGATCGTCCCATAGGGGGAGATTGTTAGGAATTTAGTTTTTAGTGAAGTGACGATCATTATCGATCTCATGAGCCTTTGTAATAGTTAGACAATTTTATGTATAATTTAGTAAGCTAACCAGGCCAAAGCATAGAAAGCCCATGGAAAGCCCAGTTTATCTTTTGTATAAAAGCCCTCTCCACACATGGAGAGGGTGTTGGAAGAATTCATTTCACACACACATCAAAGTGTGTTTTTACATATTCTCTCCTTCCATCTCTCTCTCTATAACTTTCTCTCTCTAGTTCTATATTTATGTGAAATACATATTCCTGCAGTTTTTACATTTTGTGATTATAAAAATGTAGAGGGATAAAAAAATATTAATAACATTTTTAGGCATTATTTCTATCAACAATCTCCCCCTTTTCGATGATTATAAAATCTAAACTCATTAAATGTAAAATTGTTTTTAAACAAGTATTTATTGATTTGTATTTATTGATTTGTAAAAAGTTGACGGGATGAACACTCCCCCTTGATGTGTACTCCCCATCGTTCGAGGGTATCAAGTGATCGAGCTATGGTAACTTTGCTTTGAAAATAAGTTAGAAGAACAAGACAACCATTTCTAACAAGTAGCAAATAGGAAAAATATTTAAACATGTTGATAATGCTTAATAAGTGTCAAGTTATTTGTGTAAACTAAATATGAGACTAAGGAGCATTCATTAAACATAAAAATTATGTATAAAACACAATCATGCATACATCAAATAGAAATAATATGCTTGAGGCATACAACATACATAGAAGTAAACTACATAGGTCCTAATATTCCTAGAATTCCTTAGGACTTGCTTGCAAAAGGAGAGGGTTGGTCATTTATTTTGAAAGCGAGAAAAAGTCGGCATGTATTATGCTTAGTTGGTTGTTGGTGGAGAGTTTGGAACGGAGGTGGTTGTTGGAGGATAGTCACGTTGGATTTGAGGTGGTGGTTGTGGTCGAGTGAGAAGAAATTCAATCCAATTGATATCTTCACTCAAGGTTAGGAATTGTTTTTTGGTGTATATGCAACAAGGACAATAACCAACATGTTGTTCAACTTGATCTAAGTTGAGGGTGTGAGGTAAATTTGGAGAGTAAGGTGACGAGGAAGTGTTACGCTGTGAGAGATGCATGGCTAGGAGGTTTGATAGGTCTTGAAGTTGATTAATTTCATTCATGAGCATTTCTCTACTTAGAGATGGAGGAAGTAGAGGTTGAGTGTGGTTGTCACCTCGAGGTAAGGGTAGAGTTTGAGCATGAAGCACACTAGCAACATGTAGATTGATAAGTAAGTGAGGAAATGGGGTTTGAGATATATTGACACTTTGTAGCAGAGAAGGAGTGTGTCCAACATTAGTGTTGTAAGAATCACCAAGTGAAAGTGAGTGAGATGGTAGAGAATCATGGATTGTTTGAGTAGTAGAAGAGTTCTCTTGAGGTGGTTGATTTTGATTGAGAGGAGATTATGGTTTGGAAATTGGTGTTGGTAAGTTAACATCAACCTCATTGGAAGAGTTACAATGGTTCAACTTCTTCTTCTATGTGGGTATTGCTGACATTTTGGCAACCCTTGAAGGTTTGGGTAAAGGTTTATGAGTGGAAGACATTGGAGAGGACAAGTTTAATATGGTGAATGTGTTGAGGATGAGGGTTTATTTATACTAGGGAGATGATGTGATTATGGATGGATGGACATTGTTAGAATACAAATCCAAGGAATGTTGGTGAGAATTGGGAAAGTACAGCTGGGTCTAGGAGAAAGAGGGCCAAAAAGCAGAAAGAAACAGTAAAATTCGTGCTTCAGGTGGCCAGCCCCTTTAATTTTAAGGGGACCGCCCGTTTGATTTAAGGGGGCCGCCACCTGGAAAGTCCAAAAAGTACAGGTTTTTGTTTTGTTTTAGGAAATGGTAAAAAGGTGGACTATTTTGTGGCCATTTTGCAGCAAGTCCTAGTTTTTACAGCAACTAGACTATATTCATTTAGCAAGCAAGAAAATAGGCAAGCAAAGTTCTAATTTTGTTTTAAACATGATCAAGTCTAAGGGCTTTTAGCAAGTAATAACATGTAGACAAGCATGCAAGAAGGTAAAATAAAGTCTTCAAGAGAAGCCACACTATACAAATAGTTTTAATACTCCTAATAGTTATAATGCTCTTAAGATTTCTCAAACAAATAGTATATGTTGTAAACACATTTAAGTGAGAATTATGTTTGCATTTATAACCCTAGTGAGTGCCTATATGTAACAAATGTGGAGTAACGATTATTTCGACTCTAAGAAGGAAAAACCTAAGAAATAATCCAAGTGCTCCTTGATTTAATGTTGCTCAAACAAAATTGTCAAAGTATATATTGGATTATATATTTTGGCATCAAATGTGAGATCATTATGCATGATTTGAAAAATGGTTTTATCATATATCAACAATGTATAAAAATGGATTTTTTATGTACTCCTAGTTGTGAGAAGGATTTTGTTAAAGTGAATTTGGACTTTTATATACATAAGTAGAAAATCTTAAATTTTGGCTAAACCAAGGTTACGTAATCATGTATGTAGATTGTTCTTTTGAAGAGTTCCTAATTTTTGATTTTGTGCAAAATAGAATCCTAGACTCAGAAAAAAAAAATTCCTACCGTCAGATGGCCGGTCCCCTTAATTGTATGGCCAGCCCCCTTAAAATTAAAGGGACCGCCCGTTAAGAATTAAGGGGGCCGCCCATCTGACGAATATTTTTTTATAATTTTTTGATTTTGGCATTTTAATTTTGTTTGCAGCTCATTATTCCTGTTTATTCTTAAGTTTCTCATCAATCATTTATAGTAATGAGACATTTAATGAGAGTTTAATCAATTTGTTCCATCATTCCTAGACCTAGACGTAAGTAATTGAAGGGCTCATGTTTAAGGGGTTTAGTTAGAATATCGGAAATGTTATCTTCCGATGTTACCTTTTCTATGGAATTATTTCCTTTTTGAACATTGTTACGAAGGAAATGGTGACGAATCTCAATGTGTTTTGTACGAGAGGGTTATATAGGATTTTTGCTTAAGTCTATAGCCCTTTTGTTATCACACATTATAGGAATGTCTTCTAACCTAATGCCATAGTCTATGAGAGCTTGTTTCATCCATAATGCTTGTTGACATGCCTTTCTGGCGCTTACATATTCGGCTTCAGTAGTGTAAATAGCAAGAGCGGTTTGCTTCTTCGAGAACCAAGATGTTAAACAACATCCCATAAATGTGCAAATACCAGTAGTGCTTTTTCGGTCCACATAATCTCCCACATGATCAGAGTCCGCATATACTATGGTTTCTATGCCGGACCCCTTAGGATACCATAATCCTAAGTGCATAGTGCCTTTAATGTATCGGAAGATACGTTTAACCGCTTCAAGGTGAGAGATTTTAGGATCATCTTGGAAGCGTGCACAAAGGCAAAGACTAAACATGATATCGGGCCTACTTACCGTTAAGTATAATAAACTTCCTATTATACCTCTATATTTGGTGTTATCTACGGACTCACCTTCTATGTCTTTTGTGAGTTTTGTTTCCGTATATATAGGAGTTTTCATTGGCTTAGACTCTTCTAATCGAAATTTCTTAAGCATCTCCTTTATATATTTTGATTGATTAAAGAATATACCATCTTTTAATTGTTTTGATTTGTAGTCCTCAGAAAAAATTTAGTTCCCCCATCATACTCATTTTCAACTCGTCATGCATGATTTTGGTAAAATCATCACACATCTCTTGACAAGTTGATCCGAATATAATATCATCGACATATATTTGGACAATGATGAGATTGGGGTCCTTTTTTTAGCAAATAGTGTGTTATCTACCATTGTCATGGTGTAATCATGTTTAATAAGAAAAGCTTTCAATCTATCGTACCAAGCTTTGGGACCTTGTTTGAGTTCGTAAAGAGCTTTCTTAAGTCTATAGACATGATTAAGTTTTGCGAAGTCAATGAATCTCGGAGGTTATGCCA
The DNA here is from genome assembly GCA_026074375.1 of Tanacetum coccineum. Classification (NCBI taxonomy): domain Eukaryota; kingdom Viridiplantae; phylum Streptophyta; class Magnoliopsida; order Asterales; family Asteraceae; genus Tanacetum; species Tanacetum coccineum. Next base: position 29,984 of record BQNB010013344.1, on the reverse strand, counting down.
CGTAAACCTCGTCATTGATAAAACCGTTAAGGAATGCACTCTTTATATCCATTTGAAATAATTTGAAGTCTAGTGCGCATGTATAAGCTAACAATATTCTTATGGATTCTAATCTAGCTATGGGTGCATAAGTTTCTTCATAATCAATCCCTTTTTGTTAATTATAACCTTGGGCAACTAGCCTAGCTTTGTTTCTATATACAACACCATTTTTGTTAAGCTTATTTCTAAATACCCATTTAGTTCCAATTATGGTCATATCCATAGGATTTTGGATTAACTCACAAACATCATTTGATACGAATCGGTTTAATTCTTCTTGCATAGCAATTACCCAACTTTTATCTTTTAGTGCTTCATTTATATTTTTAGGTCCTATGGTTGAAAGAAAACAAAAGAAATTACTTTTGTCTTGGGCTTGTGATCTAAGAGTTCTTTGATTTAAATTACCTATAACATTTTCTAATGGGTGAATTTTAGATTCTTTTATGTTTATAATTTCATTATTTTCTAAAGATTTATCTTCAATATTATTTCCTAAAGGTCTTGTTTTACTAACCTCAATAGCTTCTTCTTCGACTAAATCATCATCCTCCAAAGGTGATGTTTTAGACGGGGGAGGAGTTTTATCGAATGTCACATTTAAGGATTCTTCGACTTTCATTGTATGTTTGTTAAGAATTATATAGGCTTTGCTATTTTGAGAGTATCGTCAAGAAGAAACCTTCATACGACTTTGGGTCAAACTTGGTGAGGTAATCCTTTGTGTTAAGAATGAAGCATTTACTTCCAAATACTTTGAAATAGTTTAGGTTTGGTTTTCTTCCTCTTAATAACTCATATGGGGTTTTTCCTAAAGTATGTTTAATGGAGATTCTATTTATTATGTAGGTTGATGTATTGACCGCATTACACCAAAATTTTTGTGGAATAGATTGTTCATTTAACATGGTTCTACTCATTTCTTGTAGAGTGCGGTTCTTTCTTTCTACTACCCCATTTGATTATGGAGTACGAGGAGCGGAGAAATTATGAGAAATTTCGTTTAACTCATAATAGTTTCCAAATTTTACTTCATTATCAAATTCCTGACCATGATCTGATCTAATTGACACTATGGAACATCCTAATTTATTTTAAATCATTTTACTAAATATTTCAAAATCACCAAATGCTTCGATTTTATTTTCTAAAAATCTAGTCCATGTATATCGAGAATAGTCATCTACAATTACTAAGGTATAACGATTTCTTTCGTAACTCCGTACGGCGGATGTGCCAAATAAGTCCGTGTGTAATAATTATAAGCATCTAGTTGTTGATACTATATTTTTGGCTTTGTGACTAGCATGAGATTGCTTTCGTATTTTGCAAGCATCATAAAAATGTCGGTCAAATTTAAGCTTAGGTAGATTTCTAACTAATTCTTTAGAAGCCAATGATTGAATTAATTGCATATTTGCGTGACCTAATCTCCTATGCCATAAAGTGGAGTTTTCGTCTAAAGTTGCAAGACATATTTTATCTTCCGGTTTATTTTCTAATTTCATCACATATAGTCCTCTTTTTCTAATTCCTCTACCTATGACCTTTTCGTCTTTGATTATTTCGCTATCATGTTCGGTAAATACTACTTTGCATTTATTATCACATATTTGACCAATACTAAGCAAATTAAATTTTAAATTATCTACGTGCTCAACATTTTCAATAATTAGGGAGTCATGAGAAATCGTACCTTTGCCTATGATGTTGCCTCGTAAATTGCTTCCAAAAATTACGTTCCCTCCGTTCAAAAACATAGTTTCGGTCCACTTTTAGTCCAATCCCGTGAATTTGAACTAAAATTTTTGGACTAAAAGTGAAACGAAACTATGTCTTTTGGACCAAAAGTGTAACGAAACTATGTCTTTTGGACCAAAAGTGGAACGAAACTATGTGTTTTGGACCAAAACCAAACCTTTTTTTATTTTTGGACCAAAAGTGAGAAAATGCACCAAACCACAAGGACCAAAAATGTACTTAACTCTTTTCAATAATTAGGGAGTCATGAGAAATCGTACCTTTGCCTATGATGTTGCCTCGTAAATTGCTTCCGAAAATTACGTTCCCTCCGTTATACGCTTTGTATGTAGAAAACAATTTTCGGTTACCCGTCATATGCTTCGAGCATCCACTATCTTTAATCCATTCGTCGGGCTCTAAGTTTATTCCTAAGCATATTTCATTTGATGCTTGAGCTACAAGACAAGTTTCGTCTTTAGCCTTTTCTTCCTCATCTTCGCCACTATCACTCCATGCTCCTCCAATGAAAGCTTTTTGATTATTGCTTCTTGACGACTTTGGACATTCTCCGATGAAATGATTTGGATCTCCACATCTAAAGCATTTTCTTTCACTTTTACCATCTTTGTCACTTCTACTTCTTTGAAATGACTTTCTTTCGTCTCGTGGTTGTCTTGCAAATCTTCCTCGTCTTTTAAAAAATTTCTTGAATTCTTTTACGGCCATGGCGTATTCTTCGTCTTCACTATCAAAATTCAAGCTATCTTCATCACTTGATTCCTTTTTGGCCTTCAAAGCAAGAGATCTATTTTATTCTCTTTTGCCTTTGACCATTTCGGGATCTTTCTTAATTATCACTTCATAAACTTTCAAGTTTCCAATAAGTTCATCAAGTGATAGAGATGTTAAATTCTTTGATTCTTAAATAGCTGTAACTTTTGCGCGCCATTTAGGATGAAGTGCCCTAAGAAATTTCCAAACATAATTATTTCTAGATTACTACTGCTGATCTTTATTACTACTGCTAGTTTATATTTCTACTGCTCAAAGTCATTTTTCGTATTATGCTTCATGGAGGGTATTTTGAGTATTGGAATGCTGGATTAGTAGTTGTGGTATATGATTTGTAGCTGTTATGATCCAAGTTGCATATCTACAGAAGACCCCTATTGGATGATTACAAAAAGGGGAAGAGGACTACAAGAAATATGATTTGCAGCTTATTATGTGTGGTGACATGTTCAAGAAGATCTTAAGTCAAGGGGAAGCATTAAAGATTGTTTCATACATGGAGATTGCTTTGTAATATCAAATAGGGGAAGATTGTTGGGATCTGAGATTTGATGATTACAAAACTAAATATGCAAGATTAAAGAAAGATGAAACAACAAGGACTTAATGTAAAATATTAAGTTAGCTTCCTATGTAAGCTAGGGTTTTCTTGTAACCTCCCTCTATTATATAAAGAGGGTAGGCGTCTGGTTTAGAATATAAATTAATATTTTAGCTTTATTATTTTTTGCAAGTTTCTTTTTTAAAATCATCATTTTGTTTATCAAATTTTACAATTTCATACTTTTTAGTTTCAGGATTATTTTGAATAGGAGTAAAATCACCATTGGTAATAACATGCCAAAAATCTAGATCTTTTGATTTCACATAAGTTTCGAATCTATTTTTCTAAAAAATAAATCCATCACTTTCAAATAGTGATAGTCTTTGCATAGATTGCCCTTCTAAATATTTTTTTGATTCCATAGATTGATTCAAGTTTTAAAATACAATTTATTTTAAAAGTCTTGTTTGACGTGTCTCCTAATACCAATTGTAGATAACTAGATGGGGGATTGAATAGTTTATCTTTTTTTAAATTAATGTTATGTTTGTTTATAAAAACTTAGGTTCGACTTTATATGAATTCACAATATGCACAATATGAACAATTTAACTAATCAAGTAAGTAATGATAAGATATAAAATAAATATGCAAGATAAGAGATAAGAGATGAAAAGATCAAACCGCAACACGAGGATTTATAGTGGTTCGGTAACGAAACACCTCTTCGCCCTACTCCACACCCCGAGCACTAAACTCGAGAGTTTTCTTCACTACGTCAAAAAGCTTCCTTTAGGCGGAGAAAATCGTACACAACTTAGCTTACACCAATTTTTGACAATAAGCGAAATGTCAAGTTCTAATCTTAGCTAGAACCAATCTATCACAACTAAATACACCACTTTATGACAATACATAACTTGGCTTCACTACACAACTTATCTCTACTTCACAACTTCACAACTTCACTTCACCAAGACACTACTACGATCACACCAATCATCTATTTTTATTTTCATGTTTTTAAATATAGTTTGAAAATTCTTTTCATTTTGATTCATCTTTATAATCTTATCGTTAACATTGTTCTTGAAAAACATATTTATAACTCTTTGACCATCTAAGAATTTGATGATTGATTTTTTGAGATCAGTTTTAGATTGATCGTCTCTGTCAAAAAGTTTATCATGAACAGTTCTCATGCTACGGATACATCTTTTGAAATGTTGGAGATCCTGTTGCACATCATTGTTTAATTATGTGAGCGATTCTTAATAATTATTATTTGATTGGAGTTGTTCAGAATGGGATTAGAGAGAATACAAGTCATGAGAATTTTGGTTTTGAGAGCCTCCAGATCGTATGTAAATAGCTTTATGATGTTCACACATCGGCGTATCATAGTTCATGTAGTTTTTAGAAGCGTGGTTATCTCTAAGGTCGTAAAATTTGTTACGCATATCTTGTAATTCTTCTTTTAAGCTTGTAAATTGAGAATCAATTTTTATAGTTAGAGATTCCAATTTTTCCATTAATCGAGAATTATCATTATTACTATTACCTCCATCGACGGAATCAACAGATTTTTGATAATGATTGTTTTGAGATTTAGTAGACCAATCAAGTTTGAAAAGAACTTTATCATCAAGAAATTGAAAAGCTTGATTTGGACTTTTATAGAGGAAGATTCCTCTGGCTGTTTCATCAAAGATCCCTTAAGTGGGTTTGTCTAGACCATGATAGAATATTTGAATAATAGCTCCTTTGGTTAGACCGTGTCCATGACATTTTTGAAGCATGTTCTTTAGTCGTAACCAGGCTTCGGTTAGACTTTCACATACGATTTGAGAGAAATTTCTGATTTCAAGCAAAAGACGGTTAAATAACGAATGTGGAAAAGATATGCTTATAAAAGATTTTCGCATTTGTTCCCATGATGTTATAGTCTCTTCTTTAAGTTTGTTAAACCAAATTTTAGCTTTATCGCACAAGGAAAAAGTAAATATTAAAAGCTTGACAGCTTCACTTTAAGTTTCACCATATTTGAACATATCGCAGATTGCGAGGATTTCACGAATGTGGTCATGCGGATCCGCCCGCAAATAACCATCAAATTTACTTTCCCGAATCATTTTTAAGTGAGTACTATTGATAAAAAAGTTGTCATCAATAACGAGTCTAACAATGGCAGAATTAAGAGTTGGTGCTACAGTCTTAGCACTTTCCCACATGGGTTGATCATCAGGATCGAGAATTATTTATTTGGTTTCGACATCATCTTCAGGTATATTTATGACGACAAAGTCATTAACGGTAGGATGTTGAGTTGAAGATTTGAATGATTCAATCTTGACGACTTCTTTTTGGATAGTTTTAATCTTATAAGTCCTTGTTATTAAATTTTTATTTAATTTATATATTAAATCTACAAGTTGTTTTCCTCAGAATTATGGGTTTATACATACGTTAAGCATTTTGCAAAAAGACATTATATAATTAAGGCTAATTTTGATTGTCTTCAAAATAAAGAAAATTATTTTTCACTATATATTTATATTTTTATATTTTTTATATTTTTTATATTTTTATATATATTAGATATATTTTAGTTTTTAAGTATATATAAAAAATAAGGATAAATAGATAAAAAGATATAAGTTTTTACTTAGATAGATAAGTGCGGTGTACTTTAGAAAAAGTGCGCCGGCTTTTCCGGATTTTTTTTATGATAAACTAAATATGTACAAATTCATAAGGTAATATAATCAGATGATTATATAACCTGACAAAAGCAGTTTTGGGTTTTGGTTTTGGTTTTAATTCAGATTCAGCTGGTGGAATTTCTGCAGAAAGTGCGGCGCACTTAGGTCAAGTACGGCGTACTTCTAGGGTTTTCAAGAAAAATGGGGCACAAATATAATGTGCGGCGTACTTCCTGAAGAAAAATCGATTTTTGGTTCAGTTTGCTAGAAAACTATACGCCGAGTTTGCAAATTTTGTATTGCAAAACAGTAAATAACTGAATGAGAAAAAAAATAGCACCAAAATCAAGCAAACAAACTGTTAACAAGTTAAACAATTCCCCAACAACGGCGCCAAAAACTTGATGTGCGTTTTGCAAGCTTTAAATTTATAATACTAGAAATACCAGTTTTTACTACAAACACAACACTCGGACAAGTATACCCTTTCGTGTATAGTATAACTTAGGTAAGTCCAGGTCGTTCCATGGGAATTGAAGTTATCACAGTTTGTAATTAAGGTGCTAAGTTTAATAAGATTGTCACGGATCAAATTAACCAAAGCGTACATAAATTGTATATTGGAAAGAATGCAATAAAAGGACGATTCAAGCAAATGATTAAAGTATGTTTGTTTAGGCAATGATCACTATGACAATGAAGTATTTAGGATAGTGTTTACAAGTTTAGAGAATAAATATTTCACAAGTTACAAATCCTTTCGGCCTTTTAATATAACGAGTGATTATATCGATTAATAACAACAAATCCTTTCGGCCTTTATAAGTTATTATAACCAATATATTAAGTGAAATGATTAAACACGTATATAAAAGAACCCTTTCGGCCTATATTCTTATATAAAATATGTTTGATCAATTCAATAAACACATATCCAAATGCTCCATATCCAAGATCACATATTGCCCAAACAAATACAAGATGACTACTCCATGATCAAAGAAGCAAAAAAAACACATAACATTCATCATGAATAAGATCATATTTAAAAGATAAACAAGATTCATACCAACTTTAAGAGCAAATGTTTGATGATTTCACAAGTTTTCCCAATGAAAACTTTATTATATTCAAAGTAAAACTAAAAACTATGAACAATTCTGTCACAATAGCTTATAGTTTCAAATTACACTTCACTTCTACTTCTTTGGATGCATTAAAACTAGGGAATGTTGATGAACATCAAGAAAGATCATCCAAATTCCCTAGAACTTCTCCTAACTTTGATTCTACTTGTTGTGATGATTGTGTTACCAATGGTAGTTTGGATCAAAGGTTTGTCAAGCCATTATCCCCAAAAATCCCTGTTTTGAGTGGTGGAATCGAATGGGAGTGATTTTTATGAGAGTGTGTGGAATAAGAGAGCCAAAGAGGCTTTTTAAAGGCATTCTGAGGTCCGAAAACCGCCGCATAACATAAATTGTGTGCCACACTTCGGGTGTTAATGCAGTCTTCATTTAATGCCTTTAATTCTCTTAATTTTGATAGGAAGTGCGCCGCAATTTTTACAAGTATGGCGTACTTAGGGCAATTTTAGCACTTGGCCTTTTAAAGGTTGTAGATTATTGAATTCTCTTCTCGTGGCCGCCAAAATCACGTCAAACAGAGTTCGTATGACCGAGTTATGACCAAAACAGTGGACAGGTATTGGGAGATCTTTATCTTGAGTTATTTCTTTGTTTAAGCTTCAAATCTTTGTCTATTCTTCCATTTTGTTCCACGACACGTATCATGAACCTATAAAAGAAAATATACGTGATTAAGTATCAAAAGTTCTTATTATTAACCAAAATAGATATATAAAAGCACTGATAACGCATATACAAATATGTATAAAATGAGCGTTATCAAGTAGTGACAAACATAACACACAATCAGTAGTAAACTCACGAAAAAGCATAATCATATCTACCAACAAACACGTCTTGTAAATAAATCTAACCCACAAAATCCTAACAGACCAGCAGATCACAAGCAGCAGCGAGAATATAGTGAACATAGCAACGAGTGCAATCAAAACATAAATCTTGAATATGATTCAATTAATAAGAACAATCGACAAAAGAAACGGCCATGGCGTATTCTTCGTCTTCACTATCGAAATTCGAGCTATCTTCATCACTTGATTCCTTTTTGGCCTTCAAAGTAAGAGATCTATTTTATTCTCTTTTGCCTTTGACCATTTCGGAATCATTCTTAATTATTAATTTATAAACTTCAAGTTTCCAATAAGTTTATCAAGTGATAGAGATGTTAAATCTTTTGATTCTTCAATAGCCGTAACCTTTGCGCGCCATTTAGGATGAAGTGCCCTAAGAAATTTCCAAACATAATTATTTCTAGAAAAACCTTCATCAAGTGCTTTTATACTAGTAATAATAGTGTTAAATCTAGCAAAAGCATTATCTATCGATTCCTCTTCCGGAATCGTAAATTGTTCATATTGTTGAACAAGAAGATCTATTTTATTATCTTTGACTTGACTATTACCTTGGTGAGTGATTAATAAATTATCCCAAATTTCTTTTGCGGTTTTACACATAAAAATTCTTTCATATTCTTTACGTGGTAAAGCATTATAAATTACCATTTTAGCTTCATTATTTTTTACAAGTTTCTTTTTAAGATCATCGTTTTGTTTATCAAATAGTATAATTTCATCCTTTTTAGTTTCAGGATTATTTTGAATAGCAGGAAAATCACAATATGTAAAGAGATGATACATTGATCATGTGTAGTGGGTCTGAGGGTGGAATTGAGTTCCAGTATGACAACATATCTTTTGCTATTTACCCCATGCTTTTATAAACTCTTTTTTCGAAAAACCTTTTCATACATAATTTGTTGGGAAAACGAAATTTTGTCATTCACGTTGCACGATTTTGTTACGTGTCAAAATCAATTAACTTGATTGGCTCAATTTTTTTAATAAGTTGATTTTATCAAAATCACTTTAAAATAATGTAATTTTTTATTATATAAAAAGATTTTTAGACATATACTAGTTTCATCTCCGAATCATAAGGGTCTAAATTATTAAGCAAACTTCTACACAAAAAGGGACATATAAAGGACCATCGATCACTTAATAATATGTGAGTAAAGTTGTGTTTGTTTTCTCAATATAATTACTCAACATCTCTTATTATAAATCTGAATCGTTAAAAGTTTTTGATAAGAGCATTGCTAAATCCTCCTACAAAATTATCCTACATATCCTTCTATACACACAATAATATAATATATATATTTTTCACTCATTCTCTCTCTAAATCCAAACCGTTAATTTCGCCATTTGTCAGGATCATGTGTGTAGGAAAATTTGTAGGAGGAAATAGCATTTTTGTTTTGATAATTAAGAGTGTTTTTCCTCAAATAGATGCATTAAGAAGTATTAGGGTTGTTTTATTTAAGTAGACAAATTTTAAAAGTATATAATAAAAAGATACGATATACGAACATAAACAAATAAAATGAACATAAATGAACGTTATCGAAATCATAATTGGACGTTCACGAACATAAATAAACGAAAAAGACTTTTGTTCATGTTCGTTCATTTAACTTAAGAAACGTAAAATATTGTTCATGTATGTTCATTTAATAAATAAACGAACATAAACAAACTTTTTACCGAACGGTCACTACTAGAAATTGGACTTTCATCGACGGAATTTCCGACGGACACATATCTGTCGCTAATTTACCGACAACATTCCATCAGATCAGCAACAAATGTGCTTTTGCGACTGAGTTCCGACAGATTTCCAAGAGATATGATTTCGTCGGAAATCTGTCACTAATTCTGGTTACTTACCATCAACTTTTCGACGCCGTCGTGACGCCTATGTTTATATGTCACTATTCCGTGGGAACTGTTTTGATTTATTTTTATTTTTTAATTCCGTCGGAAATCCATCACAAAAAGTTATTATTTCTGAGGGAATTCCGACGGAAATATAAAAAAACATGTTTCTTTTGTGTTATTGCTAATTTCAATGTAATATTTGATATATGAAACAATATGAACCTATATTGACGAATTTTTTTAAGCAAATACTCCAAAGTAATATAACAAACATAACTCCTTATATATACTCGGGTAGTTTTTTTAGCGTTTGGGCTCAACAAACAAGCTTTTAAAAACAAATATCAACTTTATAAACTTTATAAATTATTATGTTGCAAAAAATCTATTTACAACTTTATAAACTTTGTTGCTAAAAAATTTGCATTTTACATGTTAGGCCAACAAACGCCATTGAATCAATTTGTGTAAAAATGTTGGTGTTTACTAAATTATTTATTAAATTAATTACTTTAAGCTAGAAATTTACTACTATAGAGAAACAAGTAGGCTAAATATCCACAATCTAATATTGCTTTCTAAATTAACACTATTTTTAAATCGAACTGAAAATCGAACCAAATAATCAAAAATGAAACCGAATAACCCGAGTTATGTAAATTTAATTAATTATTTAGTTATATAGATTTTTAGCAAAAAATATTCAATCTTAAAAATTGTTACGTTCATACTAAGAAAGATTATATATATATATATATATATATATATATATATATATATATATATATATATATATATATATATATATATAGAGATGGGATCGTGAGAAAACCTCCCCTTGATAGAAAACCTAGAAAACAATACAACTTCCCCTCCTTTTTTTCGCACCAAACTACAAGGGGCTCTTTGTCATTTCTTTCTTTTTTCAAGGGCTATTTTTGTAACATCTCAACCATTTCATTCTCACCATATAAAATGCCTATTTTTTTCATTTGCTGTCTTTCTTTTTCTCTCGACGCTCCAGTGTTCATTCTCAACCATTTCATTTTTTCACTTAATCATCTCATAATAATTTCTAAAATCGAAGATCAATGTAAGTTATCTAACTAATTTCGATTATATATGTGATTGTTAGTGTTTTACCTGTACGAATCTTTGTTCATATTCAGTTAGGGTTTTGTTTTTTTGAATTTTGATTCGTTAATCATCATTTTTGTTGTATATATGAATCCAATTTTGTAGTTTTTTGACACGATGCAGTGTATAGATTAGATTATTGAAGCATATTTGAGAAAAAAATTTGTAAAATGTGTTTAAAAAAAACTGCACACAAGGTGTTCGATAAAATGTTTCAATGATATTTTACAAATGTGATACACTAATTTTGTATAAATCCTACTAATTTTATAATTTACCGGCTACTTGTTTCTGACCCAAGCCTAATCTCACTTGGACCAGGTGTTCATTTGGGTGACTTTAGTAGAATAATCGTTGGTTTTTATTCGATAAACGGGCTTAAAAGTGGGAAGGTTGAAGTTCATGATAATGCAGTAGTTGGGAGTCAAAGCATTCTGCTTCCTGGTTCCGTTGTTAATAATGACGTCATTCTTGGCGTTCTTTTAGTGGCTCCAATTCATTCGGTTATCAAAAGAGGTGGTGTTTACATGGGTCAGTAACTCTTGTTATGATCAAGAACACAATGCATGCTCTTGATGAACGTATAAAAGTAATGGATATAAAAATACAAGAAGATCGTTGGGAATTTATCTGTTAATCTTGCTGCTACTACTCTTAAAGTCAAGTCGAGATACTCTCATCGAATTGGTGTCAATGGGAAAGGGGTTCTAAATATTTATGACGACATTAAAGGGTTACCTAACCACAAAATCTTTCACCTTGGTACAAGGTACTCGGTAATTGTCAGACATAGTAACGGTTTAAGGTCATATGATGATGCAAGACTCAATGCACGTGGTGCAGTGAGAATGTTATCCAAGGAAACCTAAACCTAAACCCCAATACTTGACCTGACTTTGAAAACATAACATACATATGCACCTTTTGTTTTTAAACTGATGCACTTTTTTTATCAATAGAATGTATGGATTTAACTCTATGGATGAAACCTTGTTAATTGCAGCTTCGAACAAAAAGCCCGAACCATCTCAAAACTCTAAGGTGTCTTTTCACTTTCTTTAATAAAACAACAATTTGATGTTTGTGTTATCGCTAACTTCTGATTTGATAATGTTGCGTTATATCAATTGATGGAGTTAAAATCCCCAAAGCCTCTGTGGTGTATACACAAGCCCGTAGATCAGATTAAGCCATTGGATTTCCTCATGTTGATGGACTCACTATATGACCCCCTATTTTAGCTCAGAAAACTTCAGGTTAGTAGCTACTTTTACGTGTTGTATTCATGTCATCGACTCAATGCAATTTATAATGAAAATATGATTTTGTGTCGGGCTAACATGCTTGTAGATGTAGTTGATAATATACAAGGATATGCTAACATTTATGAAGATTTAAATCATATCTTGAGATATTCACGCCAATTCCCAGTTTACTATCAGATGTAGCAGGACAAGATCACATGCTTGTTGCATTGAAGATGAAATGGAAGCTACTGTGTAGCTGATAGACATGAAAACTAATGAACATCATACACTACATTGACAATTACAAACGCGAAAACAAAATCCAGTTACTATTAAGCTACTAAATTCGGAGATTGAGGAAAAGTAATACTCTTCGTGTAAACAGTGGCATACCACAATATCACATGTGTTTGATGGAGGGAAAGTCTGGTGTAAAACATCACAACCTTATTATTATGTGTAGTGTGTTTCATGTGTAATTTATTTCTTTTTGTTGTACATTTGTAGCTTCAGCTTGAACCAATACAAGTCCAAGTGAGACTCTTTTCATTGCAAAAACATGGTTGTTATACTATTACAAACATGCTTGTGTGACAATATCTGAAAAAGCAAATCTAGCTTTCCCTCTTATTATACGGTAGTCTCATACAAATGCATCAGGACTCGCAGTTGTAACCATTTGAATACACTAAAGTTCTAACGGATGCATTGAGATTTTAAGTAGCATACTTGTTATGAGTAGTAACTTTCCAGAATGTTCTCCATTTCTTTTTGTGTTTTATATACGTGTATCCAATATCCGATCTTGTGAACTGCAAACACATGAAAGCTTGAAGTCCCGTAATCACTAGCATCAAAATCATGACTGACATATTGTTGCAGTGAAGCAATTTTACAGAACTGTTCAAGTATTGTTAGGATGGTGACTCTAAATATTGTAAAATTTTGTTGGTTATACTAGTTGCAGATGTTTGCCTCAAATAGATGCACTAAAGTGCCGCAAACAGATGCACTAAAAAAGCTGAGTGCATACAAAATTCAAGCCAAGCAATACGATCCATTAGTAA
>BQNB010013344.1:0-14827 GCA_026074375.1 Tanacetum coccineum | reverse complement strand
GTATATGATTTCTCAATTCTCTCTTTATATTTTTCTCTCATAAATATCTTTTTCTATTTTTCATTATTCTCACTAACATCATATGAAAAAGAAAATTTTAATCTTTGAAAGTTTTCAATCATTATAAAGACACTCCCCCTTAACATATGCCGAGAAACATTTTTAAAATGAAGCTAAAAACGCAAAAATACGGATATGTTAAGATGAAATGTAAAACAATTTTCCATTTCCGTTTCTTTCTGAAAACTTTTCAACAACATATATGGACACTCCCCCTTGAAAAATACCGTATCTTCGTTAAAACACTTTATGAAGGAGATCCTCTTTGCACTTCTGAGTCTTTATTTCTTTAGACACTTTTCAAACAAAATTACATCGATTTGAAGACCTTTTAAAATTGATTTTATCTTTAAAGTACTACATTTTTAAAATCTGAATCGATTGTAACTCATCATCTTGAGATCATTGACTTTTAAAAACATCTTGATTTTATCTTTTAAGTGCCACATAAAGATTTTAAAATATATGTATCAATGACTCAAGTCAAAGAAGACTTCTCTTCTTTTTCAAAGATAAATGCTCTGAAACGAACATTTTCTTTTCTTTAAAGCATGGGTTATGTACTGACATGTACACAAGCCATCATTTTAAGCTCGGGTTGTAATCTGAAATGATTACAAGCCATCAAATGAAGTTTGGGTTTCGTACTGAATTATACAAAAACCATTAGTTTAAGCTCGGGTTTCATACTGAGTTATACGAAAGCCATTAGTTTAAGCTCGGGTTTGGTACTGATATCTACGAAAGCCATTAATTGAAGTTCGGGTTTCATACTGAATATGTATGAAAGCCATTATATTAAGCGCGGGTTTCATACTGACATTATATGAAAGCCATTAGTTTAAGCACGGGTTGTAATCTGAAATGATTACAAGCCATCAAATTAAGTTCGGGTTTCGTACTGAAATGTATGAAAGCCATTATGAAAACCAAAAATCTTTTTGAATTTTTTATTAGAATTTTTTATATAAAAGAAAAAATCTTTTTAAATTTTCTATCAAATTAAACAACAACTTTTGGTACCTACTTAAGCACGTTGCTAACGGGTTTACCATATTTAGAGAATGAAATGTAAGTTGCGTCAATTTGATGCATAGAAGTTGAATTCTAAGGAGATCTGAAACCCGGTGTTTCATTTTGAAATAGCTTTCTTGGAACCAATAGAGACTTAAAACTCTTCTCATTTGTCCATTTTGATTTATAAAACCTTGATGTTTCATTAGAAGTTTTAAAACCTTTCAAAGGTGTAAACACCGTTTTGAAACTCGATGTTTCATTCGATGTTTTAACCCTTGAGGAAGACAAAGATTTTCATTTATTGTTGAAACTCGGTGTTTCATTGTGAAAAATTCTTTACAAAATGAGTGGAAACCTTACATCTTTCACCCTTTTCAAAACTGAATCATCTCGTTTACGCATTGAAAATACTTCATTCCTAGAATACTTGAATGGTTTGGAAATGTTTTCCCCCTGTCTTTTCCAGATTTGTTTTGAAATTTCGTTTTTCACATGATTTTGAGAAGTAAATGTTTTGAATGAATGTTGTTTCTTCAAATACTTCCTATCTTTTTGCAAAGAATAAGTAGTAAATTGAGAAACCTTTTTCGAAATCGGTTTTGAAGATTTACCTGTATAAATCTTTTCTGAACCATTCACTTTTGTAATTGATTTTGTGAAAATTTGAGAAACAACATTTTTTTGTTTTATTGAATCAACCAATCTTTTGTAATGCATTTTCAAATCATTGTTCTCTTTTTCAAGTTTTTCACAAAAAAATTCATGTTTTTCTTTCAACACATTATATGATGTTCTCAAATCATTGTTTTCTTTTTGCAACAAAGTGTAATTTTGAGATGCCAACTGCGATTTTAATAAAGCATTCTCTTTTTCAAGATTTGCAAAATAAGTCTCAAATTTGTCAGTTCTTTTTGAAAGCTTTGTTTTGACATCATCAAAATCTTTAACTCGTTGTGTTAAAACCTTTTCCATCTTTGAAATCTTATTCTCAAACACCTTTTTCTCGTCATCAAAACGTTTCACTTTATCCCCCATTTCCTTTACATGTTCCAAATTCTTAGTCTCAATCGTTGAACTTGTAATGGAAATCTTTGAAACGTTTGACTCATATTCTTGCTCAATCATTTCAACCATTTTCTCAAGAGAATTATCATGTTTTAAAAACTTAAACTTTGTCTCAAGTCTTTGTTTTAAAACATCATTTGAAGCCAACAAATCATTATACTCTTTTTGCATCGAATAAGACACTTTTTCAAGAAATTCATTTTTAGCCAAAAACATTCGTTTGTCTTCTTCAAAAAGAATAATTTTCTGTTTCATCTCTTGATTTGAAATCAGAAGTTTTTCCGAAAGTTCTGAAACTTGAGATTTCATTTGATCAATCTTTTCTGACAACTCAGATTCTCCTGATTTTAGAACCTTATTTTCAGTTTGCAAACTTTTTATTTCAACTTTTAAGCTCTCGATTTCTTTTAAATCACAATATTTTTCATTTGAAAAACGTACAACCAATTCAACAGTTTCTTTTAATTGTGTTTGCAAACTCAAAATCAAATCTTTTTCTGAGTTATCTTGTGTGTCATGAACTATTTCTGAATCAAACTCAGATGGCACCTCATGCAATATCTCAGATTGTTATTCCAATAATCGTATTTTCTTACATTGATCAGAAATCAATTCATTTCTTTCTCTCAAATTCGCTTCCGCAAGTGCACGTGCCTTGGATAGCTCTTCAACCGTTAAATTCAAACTCTCATTAACACTCTTAAGTTCCTCAACTTGCACTTGAATATTTTGATACGGTATAAAATCAACAACTTTTGACTTTAAATGTTCATTTTCACTCTGAAGTTCCTTAACTTGCGCTCGAAGATTTTGAACCGTTGTAAAATCAACAACTTTGGACTTGAGATGCTCATTTTCAAAATCATTTTTACGTAAACACTCTTCTAGCTCTGAAATTTTCGTTTGTTGAATCTTAACACTATTTTTCTCCTCAGCTAATTGATCACTCATTGTGTCAATTAAATCCTCTTGTTCTTTAATCTTTTTAGTATATTGTCTGTCATTATCATAAAGCGAAGACAAAATGATTATATATTTTTTGTTTTCTTTCTTAAGTTTTTCACACTTTTCTTTATATGATTCGAGACTCAACTTATCCCAACTATTCATATACATGATGAACAAATCTGATAAATTCGCTCAATTAAAATCATAGACCAAAAATATTCCTAAAAATTCAACCCAAAATAATGAGCACGCTTGAATTATCGACCCACAACAAAAATGAAATAGCACCAAAAAATTTAGCCCAATGACTCAATACAAAATAAATTTTCGCAGCCTAATAACCTTACAAACCGGCCCATGTTTTGATTATAACCAGTCCATTTTTCTTAAAAAACTTTTGGTAAGAAGAAAAAAAATATGGGCCCAATAAAGTTTTTAACCTAAATCCCAGTATAAAAGGCTAACCACTATAACCTAAACACACATAACACAGACGCCTCTTTTCTTATCTTTGATAAAACTCAGTCATACTGCTCTCTTTCTCACCACAAACATACACAGCTCCACTCTTTCATTTGACTCAAATGAATAACATCAAACTTCCTTTTTCTAAACCCTATATCACAGCTCACTCTTTTTTTTTTGTCTTCTTACTGTTCGACGCAAGTACTCAGACTCAAGAACTTGAAAGGTGAGTTTGATTATCTTTTTCGTTCTTGTGATTCAAAAAGGTTGATGATGGGTTGTACAAGATCTTTTAAGATCCGTTCTTGAAACAAAACAACAACCCTAGATCTTTATAGATTTGATTTGAGTTCTTTTGGGTTTTTTTACAAACAAATCAAAGAAATATTAAAACAAGTTTGTTTTAAATCTTCTTTAAAAATTTCCGTATATGAACAAGAAGGTTTGCTTCTGAAAACGATCTATGGTGACTTTGGTTGATCGTTTGTGAAAGAATCTTGTAAGATCTCTAAATCTCTTATGAGATACGAATCAAACCAAAAAGCTGAGATCTTGTATATGATTTTTCTGTTTTTGTTTTTATTTATTAAATTGAAACAAAAGAAAATTTTGGACACTTTTGCTCTTGGTTTTTCTTTATTGTTTCGAAAATTAACAATAAGCTTCGGATCTATGATGGAGTGGGTTTTCATTTTGAGATCTTGATAGATCTTTGTATCTCAAAGAAGATACGCGACAAATCCAAACTGAGATCTTGTTTTGTGTAGCACTTTTTCGTTTATGTTCTTGTGTGTTACTTATACCGAAACAAAGAATGATTGAAACAACCTTGTTTTGATATTTTCTTGAGATTCTGAAAATTGAAACGAAGATATATGCTTAAGAAACGATCTATGATGTGCTATTCTTTTGTGTTTTGGATCTTTAAATGTCTTGAAATAAATTGTAAACACAAAGGATTGAAACTGAGATCGAGTGGTAGATTATTATTTTTTTTTTTATATGTTTAGATCTGGATTAAAAAAATGTATAGTTTTGTTTTGTAAAATGGTTAGTTCGGTTCCTTCTATATGAAGTTGTTCGGTTCCTTTTGTTGATCTCCAGAAAACGCGTCTTTGACTTTGACCAAAAAGTCAAACTTGGTCAAAGTTGAGACAAAGTTTGTTACAATTCTGGTACAATTCTTGTTACAAATCAGTTACAACAAACTGTTTTTAGATCTTGAAAAAAAATAACCAATTTTTAAGCAAATAAGCACCAAAATAAGCAGATCTGAGAGATTTTAAACGTGATAGTCTTTTGATAAGCTCAATTACCAGAATAAGCACTCATTTAACAGATAAGCTCTTTATTCACTGATAAGCATTTGAAATAGGCTGACGAACAAATAAGCACTTGTAAACTTTAATAAGCACGAATCTAGAAGGCTAAAAGTGAATGAAATAAGCAACGAATAACACTGAATAAGCTCTCAAATGCTGCTTCAATCAGATTGATCAAATAAGCACAGAATTAAGCCCGAATAAGAACAAGAAAGCCTCAAAATAAGCAATAAGCTGATGAAATAAACCTGATATAAATCTGGCTGATAAGCATGAAATAAGCAGAAATAAGCAAATTCTTAATCTCACAAACACATTCAAACACTAAAATAAGCACTAATCCACAAAAATTAGCTCTGATACCACATATTAAATATTAAGATCTTGATTGATGACTAGTGTGTGTAGATCAAGGTGTAATTAGTGTGTGTGTTTAGAGAGAGAATTTCTTAAACTCGCCTTTTGATTAAATGAAATTATTTCACTTAACCTTGGCATAAATACTATTTATACCCCTTGGTTAACTATCCTTATTGAATTTTCCTAACTTAACACTTCTAGTCTCTGTACTAATTAAAGTACTTACAAGTAGGTCATTTCTTTATTTCTAACACTTGTACTAAAAATAGAAGGACTAAAAGGATGAAGGGACTAAAAGTGGCAAGTAATCAAACTAATTTTCTATAAATACTGATTGATGGTTTTTACACTAAATATATAATATATAAAATATAAAATATATATAAGTCTAAAAATCAACAAGATCAATAAAACCGAGAAGTAGTATAGAGTGTTCCCGGGTCGTTTATCCCCAACGAGGCTGGACTGGAGAATCGATACAATCGAAGATTTGAGTTTGAAGGAGAGAATTGGATTGGAAGTGTGGAAAAGTCAAATTAAACAATAATGAACAAAAACGTTTAAGAAAAACCTAAAAATTATGAAATTAAGCTAAAAAACGAAAGCACGAATCCCGAACAAAGGGGGAAAAACCTAAAATCTTTAAAAATAACCCTACGAAGAAATTTTCACTTCTAAACTACTCTACGGGACAAATAACGAAGAATGAAAAAGACTAGACCGAAAACGGAGTTCGTTTGACCCAAAAACGAGTCAAGACAAAATCCCGCACCCGGACCGTTCTTTAAAAAGTAAAAATTGTAAAATCGACCTTACGAAAAAAGTTTAAACTTTTCCTTCAAACTATATGACAAAATAAAATTTTCTAAAAAAGAAAAATATTTTTTTTGATACATTTTTTGTATTTTTTATGAATTATTTAAACTTTTAACGAAATTAAATTATAAAAAAATATTTAAATGACTTCGAAAATTCTGAAAAAATTTACAAAATACTTTGCACTAATTTTGTTAACACTGATTACCAATTGGCGGATCTTTTTACGAAAGCCTTTCAAAAAGAAAGGTTTGACTATTTAGTCCACCGAATTGGTATGAGATGTTTTACTCCTAAGGAGTTAGAAAGTCTAAACAGATCTTCTTGAATTTCAAATCAAACATATCCTATCTTGTAAATAATTTTCAAAGAAGCAAAATACAAAATTATAAAACCTATAAAAATCCAAAAATATTTCCACGATTCATAATAAGTATTATAAACATAGTTATAAAATTATCAAAAAGCAAACAAAAATATTAAATGCAAAAATTTGAAAAAGAATCTTCTCGACATATCTCTTGGCATCGATAATATTTACGTACCTAGAAATGTCATTCAACAATGACACGGGTGTGTAAATAAAGTTTGAACGAGAGTTCAAATGCTTTCAAAACATGTCATTTCTAAATTTTCTTCTAATGGTTTGTGTACATATCAGTACACAATCGTTCTCTAAAGAAAGAGATGTATACGTTTCAGTGCGCTTTACCTTCAAAAGATTAGAAATCATCTTTTTTTCATAATTTGGTTGAAACATATTTTTCATAATTCTAATCCAGCAAATATTTTTCTCCAAGATTGTTCATTTCTTCTACTATTTGATCTCTCAAAGGTGAATTCGAACGACCAAAAGGACTTTCTCTATATAGTCTTTCCTGGTTTCTCCTAAGAAACTTCTCATAGTTTGTAGAAGTGAATTGTTTCTCAAAAAGTCATGAAAATGTTTGTGTATAAAAAGTGGTACTTTTTCAAAAATATGCTTCAAGAGTATGTAATGTGATACTTGATGTCTTTTCCAAAAAATCTAAGTCATCCGGCGTTCATACTCTTGAAGAAAGTGT
Source organism: Tanacetum coccineum (assembly GCA_026074375.1). Classification (NCBI taxonomy): domain Eukaryota; kingdom Viridiplantae; phylum Streptophyta; class Magnoliopsida; order Asterales; family Asteraceae; genus Tanacetum; species Tanacetum coccineum. The sequence continues at coordinate 7,710 of BQNB010013344.1, read as the reverse complement.
ATCACACAAAAGTTTCAAGGCTTAGACAATCAGTCAAGTAGTGTTTAGTTTATCCGACTCCACGAATATCATCAAAGAAAAGACATGAGCGAGCACACTTTTTAAAAAAAAAAATTGGAAAAACAAAATTTTCAATATCTTTCAAAAACTGTGTGCTCAAACATTTTTTTACCCCAAACCCCCTCCTACTCCATTTCAAACTTTCATAACATCTTTTCGAGGAGGAGTGGAGTACAAAAACCAATCCTTGTTTTAAATAATATATATCAAAAAGTGAATTAAGAGCATAATTTTCAAAATGATTCTTAAAGAATTTCAAAAATTATTCGCTCAACTCTCTCTTCAAGTTTTCATTCATTTTTAGTGTCAAGTGTGCAATTATCGACAAGCGTTGCTAGCGTTTTAAGTTGCATCCTAATTAGGGTACTCGCAAAGCGTTGCTAGCGTCTTCGGATACATCTGTTTTAGAGTACTCGACAATCGTTGTTAGCGGCTTAGAATGCATCTGTTCTAGATAATGAATCACTGTGGCAACAATTCATTTTCCAAAAGAGGGAGTATAAACGTTTCAAAATGTTCCAATAATAATAATAATAATCATGCAACAACCGTTATCTCTTATGTGTTTCAATCCATTTATAATTAAACATATCAATTGGTATGCTATTCTTGAAGGGGAGAAAATTGGATTAAATGTGATTGTCTTTGACTCTGAGTGCGCTCTTTCCTAGTTATGCAACACATTTTCAGTTATAATGCACAAGTTTAGGGGGGGTATTTCTAAAAATAAAAAACTCTCGAAGTGTTAAACCTCTTTCTTAAAACACTTTGATTGATTTTCAAATGGTTTTATGGTTCTGATCTTAATACCTAAACAACCCACTAATTCATGACGATTATGAAGTCATAAGGTGGTTAAGGTTAGATATAAGTCATATGATCCAACCAGAAACGAAGGCATCTACCATGGATATTCCAATAGATAGATTAGAAGTCCTTAGGTAAGATAGAGTTGAATAAGAATAAGGGAATAATGTTGACTACGTCATGAGCTATCACCAGGAAGATCACGACATGGTGTTAGTAATGAAGTATTGGTAAGCATTGAAGGGGTTAAAGAATGAAAAAGAAAAGTTTTGTAAATGGTGAAAAGAAAGAATCCCTCCATAAACCTTAGACAGAAACCGGGTTAATACATAATATATCAGATATCATAAAGTTGATATTTGGTATTGAAAACAAGACATCATGGACCCAGTGATGCAATGCGCAACCCTTCCCAGCTACTCAAGTTTCTCTCAAAAGAAATATTGTTTCAATTCTCACGGAGACATAACACGTTGTCTATTGAATTTCTCACTCCAAGATCATTGATATTGAAATGTGGCAGTACGCTCTAGCCTCCAATCACTAAAACCAAAACACACTTATTGAGTCTAGAGCTAAAAGAGATCAAAATATAAATATGATTAGGACACAATTCCAAAATACACTTGTTGTTCACAAATAAGAACACAAGTCGTAACAAGATTCATACGCATTATCATCTGATTATGCCAGAACATTCAGAGTGACACTCTTTAGTATTTCACAATGACGAATGTAAATCCTTTTAGTGTCAACATCAAATAGCACTGCGAAAAAAAAGAGCGGGAAAAGTGGTTTGAGTATAACAGGGCAAAGGTTTAGGGATTGGGCAAAGTTGGTCCCTCAAGGTGTTATGTTTCATTGCACCGTACGTCCTTGTGGTTAAATAACTTTGGGGACTTGGCAAAACAAGTCCCCAAGGGTTATTACACTCTTTGCAAGACTCGTCCTTGGGACTTATAAGTCTTAGGACTTGGCAGTTTGGGCCCTTGGAGTACAACTTTCCCATCTTGGCAGTTTTCCCCCTTGTCTTTCTTTTTCTCTTTTCTTCTTATAAATACAAGTTTAGGGTTTGGCAATTTTAACCCTCAAACTTATATTTCTTCACATGTTGACTTTTGGATTTGTCGAGGTTGACTTTGACTTTGACCAGTTGACTTTTCTGTTGACTTTTTGACTTGATTGACTTTTCGGCTTCGATTTGGCTTTGTCTTTCACAGTCTTTTCCATTCCGAGTCCGGTTTTGTCGTTTTGGCTTTGTTTTTCGTCCTTTTCTTAGTTATCCGTTCCTGCACAATACAATTAGCAAAACAAGCATATATTTGGCATTTTAAGTCCGTTTTTGGTTATTTTAGCTCGTTTTTAAAGGTAAAAGGTATGTGTAATTAAGCACATACCAAATACCAACACCAAACACACACATTATAATTCTTTTACAACCATTTGTTTCTTTCTTCCTCCTTTTGAGCTCGACGAACCGGCCACCCTTTACATACACCAAACGCCTTGATTTTTAGACATGCAATACAATCCAAATATATTTTCTTAATCCTTGTGTTAATGCCTATATTTCCATGTAATAAAATCCCACATGCATTGAGTTTTGAAGAAGTTGGGTTTCGGGTTAGATTGAGAGGTTTCGAATTAAAATGGGTGTTTAAAATAGCTAGATAAGTGTTATTGGAACCTTGATTCTAAATAAAAAGGCTTGGTTTTGGTTGTTGGGTTGGTTCGAGGCCACAACTAGAAAAGGGAAGGGACGAGACAAAATTTTCTTTGTCCAATCTTGCTATTATAGCATTGTGAGCATTCTCTTATTTAATTTGTTTCATTGTTTTCGTTATTGGTTTGATTTTAATTGTTGCATGTGATAAAATCTGAGGGATCTTACGTCGTTTAGTTTAGATTTTTGTTTTTGGTTGATTGAGCGAGTTAAGTGTGAATTATAGGCCATTTTAGATGTTCCAAGAGTAAGTTTTTGGGTCAAAATAAGTTTTGGCGGGTTTTGTAATGGGTATATTTTGGCAGAAACTTTGGCATGGAAAACGAGGCCTGGGAATTATAAAATTTGATTTTGGTTTAGTAAATATGGTAGAGGGTATTTTTACGAACGTTTCGGTAATTCGAACGCCCCGTAACTCCTAATAACGAAGAAGTTACGGCGAAAACAAGATTTGAAAATTTAGAAAATTCCAAACAGCTATGGTAGTTTTGTTAGTTGCTGGCAGATTCAAAAACGTCCGATTTGAGCACTTTCGAGTCCGTTTCAGCCTTTCGGCGAAACACGAAAGTTGTTCCGAATGACGTTTTACGTTTCCGCGAGGCTTGCGTGTTTTAAAAGCGAGTAATAACGGGTCAAAAACCAAGGTCAAATTCTGCATTTTTACTAAAAATGTCATAGTTCCTGCAGAAACTTGCAGGGGCATTTTGGTCATTTTCTGTCGAGTTTCGTGTCTCGGCTAAAACTAAAAAGTTGTCCAGAATGTCGTTTTGCATAAAATTTCTTTTGAGTCCGAGTCGTGAAAATGTGATATAACGGGTCGTTTTGAGCGGGTCAGATTTAATTATATATATAATGTCAAAGTCAAATGAAGTCTAACGTTGACTTTTGAAAGTCAACGGGTTAATATTAAACTTGTCGGATGTTATAAAAATAAATAAACGTTACTATTATTATAAGTATAACATTTTAGACTTAACGATTGTTATGAACTAAGTAGATTCTAAGAATAGTAACTTTTGGAATATTCGGGTATAAATAAATATTATTACAAGTATAATTAAAAGACGAGACTTATTAAAAATGACAACTTTCTGAAAATAGTAACTTTCTAAAAATAGAAAGTTTCATAAAATAGAAAGTTTTTAAATACGTGACTTATAATATAAATAAAAGAAAGATCGTTACTCATTTACGTGAAGTTTAAGAATCTAGGACGCGCAAGTGGATTTCTCATCACATGTGTATGTATATTTATACTATTTTGATAGTTGCGACGTGCGCACTATCCGATCGTATCTTACGATATCATAATTGAATGACATAAATTATAGGTCGCGGTTGAGCTCGTTGTCGAGTAGTTCGTGATTGTTTCGGTATTTGATCTTCGGCATCGATCAAGGTGAGTTCATAGCCTCGCTTTTAAGTGTTTTAAATGTTTTTAAACCCGCGAGGGGGATACTTGCTGTTTTGTGAAAATGAGAACGCAATATGTTTTGATACTAAATATGATTCCATTCACTATTGAGTATATGCCTTTTACTGTGTGACCGTTAGTTGCCTTGTTGTAGGTAAACGCTAATGCATTAGATAGATCTATTGGGTTTGACAACCCTGTCCGGGGTTTGAATCAATTGTGAGCACCCTGTAACAGACATTTTGTAGTTAGTATTAGGAGAAGTGGCATACTTCTCGGATATTATTTCGTCCTACGGGATGAATGTGTTAAGTTTCGGCGCACGGGCTCATTTAGTTGGAAATCAATATTTTTATAACTTGTCTTACGAGCAATGTTATATGTTTTGTTGAACCAAATATGCGTTCTAATTGTTATGTGTAAACTCTATGAATTCACTCAACGTTTTGTTGACGTTTTTAAGCATGTATCTCAGGTTTAGGTATTGAAGATGACTTGGATGGGATGGAACGCGGATATCAAGGACGGTGACTCGGTGAACTTGTGTCAATAAATGATAGAAATATGTTAGAAATGAAGTCGTGATGTGACATGTAGAAACAAATTTTCTACGATAGTTTTAGGACCTTTGTACTCTAATTCTTTTCAAACAAAATACATGAATTTATTTAACCAACATCTCTTTTATAATTGTTTGTTATGACTTGTGTGATTGTATCATGATGTATCACCCCAAATGTTGTATTCTATTGTGTATCGTATTTTGGGGGTGTTATACTAATCTTAGCTAGAACCAATCTACCACTACATTAATGTATTTTAAGGCCTAAAATACTAACCAACCCACAATCAACCCTTCCGAATATACACACCATTCGGATCTACACACTACTAAAGATTGAAAGACATGGACTCGATCTATATGTAACATATGTTACAAATGAACTAACTAGACTATAACTTCGTATCTTGACGATGACAAAAGTTCTTCTCTTGCACTTGAGGGAAGAAGGAAAGGATAGAAGATTGTATCACATTTAAACAAGATTAAACGAGTTAAATGATCAAAGGTTTAGAGAGATTTAGTGAGATCTAGAGAGAGAAAAAACTGAAAGAAATTCGTGCAAAAGGGTTGTGAAAATAGTTGGAGGTGACCCACTATTTATAGAAGCTGAAAAACAGCCTGTCAGGAAACGGCGGTCCCAGATATATTAAGGGGCCGCCGGCATTTAAGGGGGTCGCCGGCCTGTTTTTGTCTTTTTGTGCTGAAGGTGAAATCTGGTGAAAGTCACACTTGTTTTAGGGGGAAATGACGAGATTTTGAAATTCAAAATAATTACCAAATAGAACATTTATTTATAATTCAAATATTAATTTGTCTAAATAATTTTTGAGAAAAAGTTTTGTTATATTTATAAAATTATAAAGTTTATGACAAAAATTTATTTCTTTGATCATCCTACAAGTTTAATGTTGTTTGTACATACCTTATGTGATTTACGTTGGGTGCAAACTATAACAACCCAAGAATTTTCATCAACCTATTTTACTATGATCACAATTGTACGGGGAAATTTTTCGCTTTATTACATTACTTACATTGTCAATACCTCAGTATGCCAGGTAACTTACATAACTAAAGTAGACAAGCTCACGCAACCTATCTATGGCCATCCTGTCTTCATATATGTCAAGCAAACATCACAATATGTCAAGTCAATATCATCATATCCTTATTATAAAGTACATTATTCCTATAATGTACCATTCGCAACGTTATATCAAAACGGGCTTTAAACCGTTATCATATACCTCTAAACCCTAAATTCCATGAAAGGTTAATATCTAAAGTGAATGTACAAGCTATTAAAGCATAATTACAAGTAATATAACATTTCATTTGAAATATAAACTCCCTCCAAGTCAAGTACAAGTTTTCAAAGCACAATATACAAGTCATTAATGCACGATATCCAAAATAGCCGTTTTACCTCCGTTTTACCTTCAATTTCTTCACCACCACTTTTGTACAAGCTAATACACTCAATATACAATGTGTAAACCCTAATTATTCTATTCATAAACTTTCATACACATTTTTACTCTTAAAACCCGTTTATTCGTTTTTATCCATTGTAAACCTAAAAAAATAATCATGTCAATCCTATTACATCATTATTTCATCATTACTTCATTATCTTATTTCAATTATAAGTAAAATGAATTCGAGAAACCCTAAATGATCATTCAACCCGTTTTCTCGTTTCTAACCATTTCATTCTCAAGTAAGCAACCAAGAGTCATTGTAAACTCATAAAATGAGTTTACAAACCATTATCCATCATTATCCATCATTACTTTGACAATCTACAAGAAATAGAAAACTAGAAACCCTAAAGAAACCATTAGGAGCCCTAATATAACCCGTAACCTTATTTACACAAATCCGACCCATTTTAAACTAAACCACTCATTATTTTTCATTAATAAGTCAAGATATGATCCTTGTAAACACATATTATCAATTACATTACAAACAAGCTTGAATTATAAGCATGAAAAGACAAGAAAACCCTAATCGCACCCATTTGGAACCCGCGACCTCATTTCTTCATTTTTAACCCGTTTTAACCTAAACCACTTGCTAAATTTTGTTAATACTTCATATTACAACCCTTAAGGACATGTTTTAATCATTCCTTTATCAATTCCCATAAAATATTGGCCAAAAACTTGAGTTCGAACCCTAGATACCAAAACAGACCCGCGGGTTGGTTTTGACCCATTATAACCCACTTAAAACCTTACCCATGTGCAAGAACCTCCATGACCAGCCCCTAGACACTTCTAAGCAGCTTACCCACCTGCTTAAGCCTTTCCATGGCCAAAATCAAAGCCACATCTCCCTCTTTTTAGCCACAACAGCCGCGGCAGCCTTCAATGGTGTCCACACCATCACTCTAGATTTATAGACCTCACAACTCACTCCATAGACCTCCCACCTCAGTTTCTAGCTTGTACAAATGTCCATGGGCTGGTCTTAAGAGTTCCTTAGCCTCCTTGCATGAATTCAAGTATAAATAGGACCTCATATGCTTCATTCAAACTTGCACCCAACTCTTTTATCTATAACCCAAGTGAGCAACCTTTCTCTACTTGTTATGATCCTAGGATTATCTAAGAATATCAATCAAGCAAAGCTTTGAATATTTGAAGCCCCAGGAACAAGATACAAGGCGTACGAGTGGAAATACTACCCGAAACGACTCATTTCTACCATTTTTGCTCCTTGAAGCTCAAACCCAGGTTCTATATATTCTACTTCTGCTCCTACACTCTTATAATGTTCATATGATCCTAAATAAACTCTTGTTAAAGTTTCATAACTCAATTCATGCTTATTTTTCGTTTTGATCCAAAACCGTATACCCGAAACCTTAATTTCGCGTTTTTCTTAAAAACTAAATGTCATAATGGTTAAATATTGTTATAATCTATCCTATCATGCTTAACTAATGTTAAAATTACCACTTTATTGATTAATGAATGAATTTGAACTTAAAACCCGCGCGTTTACGTTTCAAAACCGTAATTTAACCCGTTTTGCTTCTTAGCTTAACGAACCGTTATTTTAAACTTGCGTTGCGTTAAATCTTCATATTTTAGTTTATTATAACTTATACATGTCTATTGAAATGTTAAAAGA
>BQNB010013343.1:629-77370 GCA_026074375.1 Tanacetum coccineum | reverse complement strand
GATATGCTTTCTCATAACCGAAACAGAAAAGACGTGGGGATTATTGATGGTGAATTTCTAGTAATCAGCCTCAACAGAAGGACTGAAATCTTTCAAAAGGACAACAAGTGAATTTAATTGCGTTTGTTCCAGGCCTGATCTTACATCTCTTCTCCAAGCCCAGTTAAATTGATGAGGCCCATTTAAACCTAAACATCTTTCACTTATGGAACAAAACGAATTTGTTTCCAGAAGGAATAACCTGGGAAAAGCTTCTTTCAAAGCTGAATTTCCTAGCCAAACATCAAGCCAAAACCTAGTTGAAGACCCATCTCCCACTTGCTTTACAAAGACAGAAGACATATCGATATTCAATTTTGAGAGATCACGATTCAAAGAGATAATCGTTTTCCAAGGACCCGGAATATGTTTGGAGAGTTGGATATTTTCTCCTAACCTGCCATCTCTACCTTAATATGTTGTTATCTTGAACCATACATTTGATTAGTATTAACTACTTTCTTTCCGTTATGAACTAAACCCTTAGTAATTATGGCACTAAAGCTTTGATTATGAAATGAATATCATGTGAAATTCATGTTAATCAAGTGCATGTGTTGTGTGCTTACCTCTTACTGTTGATTAGCCATTATCGATAGATAATTAGAAGCATTTTTATACAAGAATGGTTAATATGAGATGGAAATAGATGGTTAATGCATATTCACGAGTGTTTAATATTAAGTGAAAGTGGTAAAGGCATATCTTATTCTCCCTTTAAACCCATTAGCAGTAGTTTAGTTTTTCCTATCTGTAACTCACGAGAATATGCTTGGTTGTTTAAAGGTGCAATTACGCAATAGATTTGCAAAATCATTGACACATGCGATGAAGAGTTAGTGGGTGTTTGGGAGTGCGTTATGCACTAGATTATCTACTTATTGAGGCTACAAAACGCAATAATCTAAGTTGTAGTGTTTGGCAAATATAGTTTGAAAATCAATTAAGTGCGTTTTGAGCCCTCCAAAACGTGGTTTTGGAAAAGCAGGTAGTCACGTGCTTTTGCAAAACGCAGCTTTACTGTTTACGTCGATTTACAAAATTACCCCTCATATTTTACCCGTGTGTTGTTGCTAAAGCGTAGCTCAGCACAATTGTTGTTAGGTTTATTTCTTCCGGTGTTCCTCCCATCACCATATCAATATCAAATTTGTTGATTCACAGGTTTATAGAAAGCGACAGTATAAAATTTTGTTTAAGATTTGATAAAATAAATATAATATAACCTAACAATCCATTGGTGTTACCTTAATATCCTAACTAAGGTTGCGTTTGTTTTCAGAGATGTTACCTCTTCATCTGTAAATCATGCTTGCAGAAGAAGTACATTTAAAGTCTTCATTTACAAGAAAAGACCATTTGTTTTTTGTGCTATTGAAGTATTTCTTACATTTTTTTTCTTTATCTATTTCACTAGTCTTTTTGTACGTTTTTATTTGTTTTTGTACGTTTTTGTTCTTTTTTTTACGTTTTTGTCCGTTTTTTACGTTTTCGTCCGTTTACATTCGTTTTTGTACGTTTTTATATGTTTTTGTACCTTTTCATCCGTTTTCATTCGTTTTTATACGTTTTCGTATAGTTTTATAACTTTTTGTAGTTTTTTTTACTTTTTCATACCTTTTTATGTTTTTATACGTTTTTTACGTCTTTGTACGTTTTCATACTTCTTTTACGATTTTATACGTTTCTGTAAGTTTTTATACATTTGTGTACGTTTTTTACGTTTTTTTTACTTTTTCTTACATTTTTTAAACGTTATTGTGTGTTTTTTGTAAAAAATGAAAACGTATAATAACGTCCAAAAACGTAAAAAACAAATGAAAACGGATGAAAACGTACCAAAACGTAAGAAAACGTTAGAGAACGTAAGATAACGGTTGAAAACGTAAGAAAACGTACGAAAACAGACGAAAACGTAAGAAAACGTACAGAACCGTAAGAAAACGTACGAAAACAAACCAAAACGGACAAAAACGTAAGAAAACATACGAAAACAAACCAAAACGGACAAAAACGTAAGAAAACGTAAGAAGTCATACGAAAACAAACCAAAACGGACAAAATCGTAAGAAAACATATGAAAACTTACAAAAACCGGACAAAAACGTATGAAAACGTACAAAAATGTATAAAACGGATAAAGACGGATGAAAAAGTATAAACTCAAAAAAGTTTGAATTATTGGATTATTGTAGAAAGAAGTGGGAATAAGAAGTTTTAAGCAATGTTTTAAAAACCGGGTCTCTAATTGACCTGATCGAGTCACCGGGTTACCAGTTCAACCAGTTGGACCACCGGGTCAACCCAGTCTCACACAACAAAAAAAATAAAAATTATATGCAATGATACAAAAAAAGAATATAAATAAACCCTGAATATTCCATATATTAAGCCTTAAACCATTTATTAACAAATATAACATGTAAAAATAAAATTACGTCGCAAGTATATATAATTAACTTGCTTTATTTGAAAAAAAACACGAAAAAAACCAAAACCCTGCCGGGTCTCGAGAACCGGGTTGACCCGTGTCACTTCAAACCCGGCGGGTCTAACCGGGTTTCAAAAATACCCGGTTTAGTTTGACCCGTTTTTTTGACCGGAACCGGTTCAACCGTGTTTCAAAACACTGTGGATTACTAAAATAAAAAGAAGTGCTTTCACCCTCTTATGTCTGCAAAAAAAAGGGAGAATTGCATATATATCCTTCAAAAGATTTATAATTACATATATATCCAAGCAAAACTCATAATTGCGTATATATCCTTCTAAAGACTTAAATATGATATATATATATATATATATATATATATATATATATATACCCAAACTATTTTTTTAATATTTTAGGGTCCGTTTGGTTTGTAGACGAGTTTAGGATTTGAATTTGGATTAGGATTAAAATTTGAATTTGGTTTTGAATTTGATGTAGAAAAAAGAAAATATATTATAAAAAGATAAATTATAAATTTATATATTTATATTTATATTTAATACTCCCTCCGTCCCATATTAAGGGCCCGTTTGGTATATGGTTTTTTAACAAAAGGTTTAGGATGAAAGTATAGTTTACATGTTTGTTAGCATTTCACTTTGGGCTCAACCCTTTCTGAATGGGTATATAGAATTCCACACACCACAGCCAGTTTTTCTCTCTCTACCATTATCTTTTACTTTTTTTTATTCCATTTTATCCACTTCTTTTTGTCGTGTTCTTTGTTTTTCATTTAAGATTGTGGACCCATTAATATTATATATATATATATATATATATATATATAATTTTAAATAATTATAAATTTTAATAATAATATATATTTTAATATATAAAACAAATAAATCTATATTTTCTCTCTCTTACATTAAATTCAAATCCAAACCTTAATCCAAATCTAAATCCAAATCCTAATCTTAATCCTAAACCCATCTATATACCAAACGGCCCCTAAGTGTCCATAATGGTATCTTTGATTGTCCCATATTAAGTGTCCAATACAATAAATGAAGGAATCTTGATAATAAATTTCCAGTTTTGCCCTTTGAATATATGGTCCATTAAGTTTTTTTCTACTTTTTGAGTTTTTAAACTATATTTATTAAGGGTATAATTGTCATTTGATTAACTAATAGTTGTAACAATTTATTGCACTTAAAACTTTGTGCTTTTATGTTATGGACACTTAATGTGAGACGGAGGGAGTATTAGATTAATTGTATGTAAATGTAGAAAGTAGAGAGAGATAGAGAGAAAATTGATGTGGGTCCCCTAATCCACTAAAAACCCACCCATACTACCATGATTTGAGTATGGTAGGGTTGGAGGGTGTAAAACCCATTTTTAAAACTCATGTCACATACCAAATGTCACACCCCGAAAATTTCAGGTCAATATTTTAAACTTTTCCGACAATTATTTTTGACTTTTATCCGTTACGTTTGAATCTGGCAGTTTACTGGGAAGTTAACCCGCGTAAATCTGAAAAACGTCATCGGACGCGTTCCGACTTTGAATTTTGATTAGTTTAGATATTATACGAGTTATTTTATCTTTTCTAAGTGTTTCGTAGTTTACGATCACTCCCGGTATTTATTTTTACGTCTTAACGTTTAAATTGCGTTTTTCGCGTTTTTGACCTAACGGAACCCCGGAAACTCGAAATCTTTTCGTGTAAACTTTAGTTATCGTCCATCTCGTGTTGCTAAGTCAAAATTTTCGTTCAACCCTCCCCCTCTTATAAATATGGACGCCTAAACCAAACCAAATGCACCATAAGCCTTGAAATTAAATCAAAGGCATCTTTTCTTGAACTTCCCATGCATGTGTGTGAAAGTGACACATGAGAGAGTCATTCTCATGCACACTTACCATGCTCTACCAACATGTGAGCTCTTACACTCTTGTAAGACTTATATTTAGATCTTTGACCTCATTTGACTAAGCTTGAGCCTAAGTAATGAACCAAGACAAAAAAAATAGAACCATGGTCCTTGTGACCTTATTCTAGCCGAACCACACACACCCCTTTGGTGTGTGTTGGTCACATGTACACTAGTATACACTCCCTAAACCCTAATATCTCCCTATAAATACTAGCACATCTCATAACTTAGGGTTTCATATCATTTCCAAAGTCACCAACAAAAATTTTCTCTCCTTTTTCCTCCTTTGAAGCTCACGGCACACAACACCCTATTAGGGTTTTCATATCTTTGATTTCTTGCTTAATCCAAGCCATACTAATGCATTTTAGGACATCAAAGTGTTTAAGTACTGTTTATTGAATTAAATTTTTCTTAAGATCTAAAGTTAGGTTTCAGATTTTTGTGGGTTTTATAGATCTAGTATTGTGGGGTTACAGATCGAGTGATGTCTCTATTGATCTTCATTCCTTTAAGTGGTCCTTCGACCTTTTTCTTGTGGTTAACTTATGTTCTTTCATGTATGATCAAGATCCATACATCCACATGTTGTGTTTATTTTTTGAAAATTTATAAAATAAGATTTTTTATAATATAATGATTAACTTGTTTCACGATTAAAGTATTATGTTCTTGGTGAATGAGAGTTAATGAGAGTTGCAACAATAAAAATGAAGGAATTAGGTTAGTCTTAGGTGTGGTTTTGTTATAGATTATGTGAATGTAGATTATGCCCCCCCCCCCCCTTTTTTTAGAAGGCACTATTAAAAGTGTTTTGGTGTGATTTTTGAAAGCGTTTGTGAAAAATGATGTTGCAGATCCAAAATTGTTTTGGGGTTTTGGTCAACCTAAAAATGTTTTCATTAGGCGTAAAAGTAGTTTTTGAAGAGCTTGTTTCAAATAGATAGTTTTTCATATATCATACACTAAAATCGGACTTAAAACGGCCAAGTTATAGCCAAATGAAACTTGAAACATTTTTCGACAAAAACAAAATGAATAGTTGCTGATGTGAATAGTAAAATGGGTTTTCGGACATTTTTGGACTTTCTAAACATTAGCGAAACATATAATAACACATATATATTGATTAGTAACATTTAAAGACGTCATTAACATATTTTAAGAAAAGCGATAAAGTTACTAAAAATAGTAAGTTTGGTAAAATTTAGCGGAACGGACTTAGAAGTTAAGTGATTAAGGTTAGTTAGTGCGTTTTGAAAATATGAAAACTTAATAAATATAGGGGACGGTATTAACGTTTTGAAACTAAAAACTTTCCTAAAATAGAAACTTACTAAAAATAGTAATTTTTGGTTGAACGCCGAAACTTAACGAAAAACTCTATAATTTTAGTTAGTCACGTTTTGTTAATTAAAGTCAAAGCACAAAAACACACATGGATGTCTTTTGGTGATGAACATATTGTGCAATTCTTGGCATACTTTCCGTGTTTCTAAGACGTGTTATTATTCTAGGTCGCGGCTAGATTTCTATATCATCTTTTCTTGTGTGATTATCATTGCTCATCCTTGCAAAGTGAGTTCATACCATACTTTTTACTACTTTTACTTTTCTATTTTTGGGTGAGAAACTTGCCTTGTTTTTTAAACATGGACACTAGTTGCTTTACGATTCCTTTTTCTTGATTACGTGTTGCCTAAGTAGCGAATAAGACCACAATGCCCGAATTCAAGAACCGTCAAGTCTTAACCGACTTGTACTGGTTTAAGTAAGACGCTAAGTTGTAAATAGATCTATGAGGAGTAATTATCCCTATCCGGGTAAGTAGCGCTTACTAGATTCGGAGGTCCCGAACAAACGGATTGTATACCATGTCGATGTCATAGTGATCTTGGTTCAGATTACCTTTAGGACGAGTATTCTATTTGGCATACAAAATGCTTCTTTTTTAATACTACGGTTTCATGAAGCTTAGCGCAACTAATTTCTTTTTATGTGGAGTTGTATATGTTATAACTGTCACTGCGTACTGTGAACTTGTGACCACTTTTAAATACTAAATCAAAACCTATGAATGCACCAACGTTTTGATACAGTTTTTGCATGTTTTTCTCAGGTGCTTAGCTTTGGATGTCTTTGCTTGCTTTATGTGTTTCCATGCCTTGCCGATTTTCAGACTTATTAAATCTATGTTAACCCATTTCCACTTTAAAACCTTTTAGTTCGCTTCCGCAAGTATCTTTAGGAACTTATGTAAACCTTAACTAATTTAAAATTAATGCAACGATGTTGGATTTTTAAATGTACCCTTAGAGGTCGTTCTTTGTATCTTGTGTGATGTATATTATGACGTCACGCCCCCGAACACGTATTTCGTCCAGCCCCGTTTGGGGTGTGACAGATTGTATCTAAGCAAATGTTAATAGAGAACCATGTAGTAATATTTAGGTCTGGTCTATAACCAGTATATGATCCTACGGCTTACCTCTTATATATGATCTAATTATAATAGCATTTATATATATGTATATATAGAAGCAATTATATATCAATATGCCATATATTTAACTTTATACATCATTTTGCCTTGAGCCAACTAAATAATGGGTTTTACCTCTGCATGCTTTATTCTTTTCCATTAAATTTACGTTTACCTATACGTATATTTTTTTTTAAATAGAAGTTGTCCTAAATAATACTAAGTTTTTTTTCCAAAAAATCAGATATTCGATGGTCATTCAAACTAATTCAAAATTTACATTATTCTATTTTACATAACATTGAAACTTGTCAGAGTCTTTCCGACTCTATGTATCGTACTATCCCAAACCCGAATGCAAAGTTGAGCCCCCGTCCCCACCTTGACAACTCCCACGTCGTCTCTCGTACTGTCACCTAGAAGCATCCCGATTAATTTTGCACATGACTTTAAACCGTCACCTTGCAACATAACAACTTTTAGGAACACGACTTAGGGGAACCGACTTACTTATCTTTCTATTTACATCTTTTAATTTTGAAAGAGAATGTCGCAATCGCGGAACAAGGAATGACTTCTGCAGAGATTAACCAGATTGTAGCTCAACAAGTTAGTGATGCTATTGAAGCTATCGCTATCTATGAGACAAAAATCCGCATGACTCACGATCTGATGAATCAGATCATACGACAAGAAATCACGGTAGAAAAGAATGCTAACAAAAAATAGGAAGTTTTGAGAACCACCAAAGGATAAACCGTTGTACCCCTACAACCACCAGCAAGAAACTAGTTGTGACAATACTTACCACTATTGGAGCCAATAAAAGGAGGGCTTATGTTGGGAATTTACCTTACTACAACAAGTGTAAGTTGCATCATGTTAGGCCGTGTACTATGAAGTGTAATAACTATAAGAGGGTTGGCCACATGACTAGGAATTGTAAGACATCCGTTGCTGCAATGAACCAGAGAACTCGGGTGGCAAATCCAAAGACTACCATGACTTGCTATGAATGTGGAAGGCTAGGACATTTTAGGAATGAATGCCAGAAGTTGAAAAATCGAAAACCAAGTAAAACCAACTTTAGAAGGAAAAAGCTTCGCGAGACACTAGTGTTTGCTCAAAGACAAGACCAATGCTTTAAGAAAGAGATCTTTCCCACCTTACCTTGTAACCCTAAGTCCAAAGCCTTCTTAGACAATATCGCATTAGTACTTTTCTATAAATTTTGTATTGAGTGGATGTTTTAAATTTCCTGTTAATGTAGGTGTCATGACGATTTTGTCAGTTACACTTAATTTCTCTATTTCTTTATGTAAGTCACTCCTTAAATTACTACCATCTTATCAAATCATTCCCAGCTAGCAATTTATAAACTATTCCTTCTCTGCCATTTCGTAATCAATTTTGTTTGTCATCCTTATACACCATTTTGTCATTTTTCTTAAAAATTTTCTACTATCAACTGCCACAAACTAATTTTCCAAACCATTATTAACAAACTTACTTTGGGGGTTTTTTCATCTTATTTAACCTGTTATCGACGTTGTAAAAACATTTTTGCCATCGTTTTATAAATCATTTTCGCTAACACCTTATAAACTATTTGATATCATTATATAAACCGTTTGTCAACATCTTATAATTATCCTACTATTAACCTCATAACTTATCAGACTATCATTAAGGAACGAATCATTGTCCATATTATAACTATTATACAGTTATTTATGAACTCATTTGCGACCCTATTAAAAGTTACATTGCAATCATCTTACAAATCGAATTTCGGTGGTCCCACCTCAAGAACTATTTCGTTGTCATTTAAAAACTATCTCGACGTCCATCTTACAAATGGCATTCATATCTTTTATAAACTGCTTTTGTTGTCGCAATATAAGCTATTTGATTGTCAACTCATAGACCATTTGTTACCATTTTATAGACCCCGCACTCTTACACTATAAACTGTCACGTGATTTAGCTTGTAAACAATTTTGGTATCGGCCTCCTTAAACTATTTCCTACTAAGTCTTACAAAATATCTTGTTCATTATATAATACAATGTTCTCGTTTTTCACAAACTATTTTTTCTACCTTATAAACAACAACTGTAATACCATCGAAACTTTAACATAACACTAGATTGCCGAAACGAGCAATCTATATCGTTATATCTAAATTATACATATCCTGATCACCTAGGTATAACTCGGGAGGACCAACCTAGTAATAAAAAAAAAGAGTGAGACACCCCTCAAAAACTTTGCCAATCAATTTTTCACTTTCCACTTCTATATTTTTTTTTCTCTGTCACTATAATTTTTAGATAAGAATTTATACATCAATCCTAATTTTACCAATATTTTGCGCGCGTATTTGCGAGTTATGTCTGTCATATGTATTCGTATTAATAAGCTCCGTAACTAAGTAGATTTCCTCAATATTACCATATAGAGACACCGTACCATTAGCCAAGAGACCGAGTCACGCTCGCTTGAAGTACGTTATTTACGATTATAAAAGATTTATAGAAACAAAATAGACTTATCCTCATTCTTTGGGATAGAATCGAGAAAATTAGGAAATTTCTTCATCATCCAAGTTTCTAATGGTCATGAAATAAGGCAAAGGACATAATTTTGCAAGTACCTAGAACCAAGCCGACAGAAATTTAGTACCAACAGTTTTTATCCTTCTAAGTGACATCGTCCCATCTATCTTAGACATTAAATACCCTATTGAGCTACTTAACAGAAGGCTAATAGGATCCGATACTGTGCTTAGAGGTTGTACGTTAGGATTGTTAGGTCACCCGTTCAATATTGACCTAATGCCCGTAGAACTTGGTAGTTTTGACGTCATCATCGGCATGGATTGGTTAGCGAATCATTATGCGATAATTGTTTGCGATGAAAAGATTGTACAGATTCCCTATGGAGACGAAGTTTTTGATCGTTCGAAGGTAATAGAGGTTACAAAATAAGAAGTCACAGTTGAGCATTATCTCGTGCACTAAGACTCAAAAATAAATTAAGATAGGTTGCCTAATTATGTCCTGGGCACAAGTGACGAAGAAGGAAACCAAAGACAAGTCTGAGGTGAAGCGACTTGAGGACGTGCCGACTGTACGGTACTTTCCGGAAGTCATTCCAGAAGACTTGCGATGGCTACCGCCTATGCCGACAGTCGAATCCAATCGACTTGTCCCTGGTTTGCACCTGTGGGCACGCGCCCCATAATAAGATAGCACCGACGGAACTGAGAATTGTCTACTCAGCTTGCAAGAACTTTCCTGACAAGGGATTATATAAGACCGAGTTTCTCACCCTGGGAGCCCCGGTACTGTGGTTTGAAAAAAAGAAAGATGGATCATTTTCGGATTGTGTATCGATTACCGCAAGCTGAATCAAGCTTACTGTGGAAGAATCGATACCCACATCTCCGAGAATCCGACGACTGTTTGATCAGTTGCAAGGGTCAAAGTCTACTCCTATGATCGACCCTTGAGATTCTGGTATCCCAACTCAGAAGTTCGGGAGGAAAACAATCCAAAGACCAGTGTTGAAAACGCTACGGTCACTATGAGTTTCAAGTGATGTCGTTTGGACTGACTAACGCACCGGCAGTATTCATAGATCTGATGAATTGGGTGTGCAAACCGTACTTAGATAAATTCATGATCGTTTTTATTGATGACATCTTGATCTACTTCAAGAGCAAGGAAGAGCACGCAGAGCACCTTAAGTCAATTCTGGAGTTGCTTAAGAAGGAAGAATTGTACGCCAAGTTTTTGAAGTGTGATTTTTGGCTGTTGAAGGTACAATTTCTTGGTCACATGATAGATAGTTAAAGGCGATTCACGTGTTAGACCCAACTTCGATTGAGCCAATCAATGATTAAGCATCACCCAAGACTCCGACAGTAGTATTCGTCAATTTAGTAGTCTACTGTCTATTACCGATGAATTTATCGAAGGTTTTTTCTCAAAAAATACCAAGCCAACGTCAATAAATGTTTGACTTGTGCCAAAGTCACGGCGAATACCCAAAAACCCATCAGGTTTTTTGATGGTTCAACCTCTGATCCCGGTATGGAAGTGGGAGAACATTACTATGGATTTCGTTACTAAGTTACCTAAGACATCAACTGGTCAAAATACAATTTGGTTAATTGTTGACCGACTTACAAAATCCGCTCGTTTCGTACCAATGAAGGAAACCGACTCAATGGATAAGTTATCGAGACAATAATTCAAGGAAGTAGTCTCGAGGCATGGAGTGCCGGTTTCGATTATTTCTGATCAAGACAGTGAATTTAGATCTCAATTCTGGAAATTGTTAAACAAAGCCCTAGGTACTCAGTTGGATATGAGTATGGCTTACCATCCACAGACTGATGGTCAAAGTGTAAGAATCATCTAAACTTTAGAGGACATGCTGCGAGCTTGTGTGATTGATTTTAGGAAAGGTTGGGATAGACGCCTACCTTTGGTGGAATTTTCCTACAACAACGGTTATCACATGAGTATCAAAGTTGCACCGTTTGAAGATCTCTATGGCCGAAAATGTCGATCGCCTGTTTGTTGGGCTGAGGTTGGAGACGCTCAGCTCACTGGTCCGGAAATTATCTATGCAACTACTGAGAAGATCATTCAGATCAAGAAGCGTATTCAAGCTACGGGAGATAGACAGAAGAGATGCGCCGATAGGAGATGTAAGCCATTGGAATTTAAGATTGGAGATAAGGTCATGCTAAAAAAGTCACCGCATGGAAAGGGGATATACGTTTCGGCAAATTGGGAAGTTAAACCCTCGCAAATTAGACCTTTCAAGATTCTTGCTAAAGTGGAACACTTTACTTAACGACTTTTGAACTCCCAGAAAAATTGATCCGAGTTCATAGCACTTTTTATGTTTTACCAATGTTGAAGAGTGTTTTCGATAGACGAACCACTAGCTATTCCGATGGATGAGATCCAAATTGATGACAAGCTTAATTTCATTGAGGAACCAGTTGAAATTATGGATCGAGAAGTTAAACGGCTAAAGCAAAGCCGCTTTCTAATCGTGAAGGTCCGTTGGAATTCGAGACGAGGGCCTGAGTTTACTTGGGAGCACGAGGACCAAATGAAGAAAAAGTACCCTTATCTTTTTGTTAACCCTTAGTCTACGTATTAAGCTTTGAGAACAAAGCTTCTTTAACAGGGGAAGAATGTCACACCTCGAAAATTTTTAGGTAATATTTTTAAATTTCCGACAATTTATTTGATTGACTTTTAATCCGTTACGTTTGAATCCGTCAGTTTACCGGAAAGTTCACCCGCGTAAATATGAAAAACGTCATCAGACGCGTTCCGACATTGGATTTTGATTAGTTTAGATTCTTTAATATGCGATTTATTTTAATCTTTTCTATAATGTTTCATAGTTTATGTCACTCCCGGTTATTTATTTTTACTTCTTAACGTTTAAATTGCGTTTTTTTCGTGTAAACATAAGTTATCGTCCATCTCGTGTAAGCTAAGTCCACAAAATATCGTTCAACCCTCCCACTCTTATAAATATGGACTCCTAAACCAAACCAAGATGCACCATAACCTAGAAATTTAATCAAAGGCATCCTTTTCTTGATCGACGACTCTATGCATGTGGGTGAAAGTAAAACGACATAAGAGATCATTCTCATCACACACCATGCTCAACAACATGTGAGCTCTTACACTCTTGTAAGCCTTATATTTAGATCTTTGACCTCATTTGACTAAGCTTGAGCCTAAGTAATGAACCAAGACAAAAAAAATAGAACCATGGTCCTTGTGACCTTATTCTAGCCGAACCACACACACACCCCTTTGGTGTGTGTTGGTCACATGTACACTAGTATACACTCCCTAAACCCTAATATCTCCCTATAAATACTAGCACATCTCATAACTTAGGGTTTCATATCATTTCCAAAGTCACCAACAAAAATTTTCTCTCATTTTTCCTCCTTTGAAAACTCCATCACACCAAGCACCCTATTATGGGGGGGGTGTTTTTCAAATATCTTTGATTTCTTGCTTAATCCAAGCATACTAGATTCATTTCTAGGAACATCTAAGGTGTTTTGAAGTACTGGTTCTTTGAATTAAAGGTTTTTCTTTAAGATCTAAAGTTAGGGTTTCAAGATTTGTTGTGGGTTTTATAGATCTAGTATTTTGGGGTATAGATCTAGTGATTTCTCTATTTGTTCTTCATTCTTGTAAGTGTCTTGACCTTTTCTTGTGGTTTACTTATGTTCTTTCATATATGTTCAAGATCCATACATCCACATGTTGTGTTTAATTTTTGAAAGATTATAAAAACAAGATTTTTATAAATAATGATGTTACTTTGTTTCACTAGTTAAATATTATGTTCTTGGTGAGATGAGAGTTGAATGAGAGTTGCAACAATAGAAATGAAGGGATTAGGTTAGTCTTAGGTGTGGTTTTGTTATGGATTAGTTGTGAATGGAGATTAGGCTAGATTAGGCACTATTGTGAAGTTTGGTGTGATTTTTGAAAGCGTTTGTGAAAAATGATGTTGCAGATCCAAAATTGTTTTGGGGTTTTGGTCAACCTAAAAATGTTTTCATTAGGCGTAAAAGTAGTTTTTAAAGAGCTTGTTTCGAATAGATAGTTTTTCATATATCATACACTAAAATCGGACTTAAAACGGCCAAGTTATAGCCAAATGAAACTTGAAACATTTTTCGACAAAACCGAATGAATAGTTGCTGATGTGAATAGTAAATGGGTTTTCGGACACTTTCGGACATTTTTTGACTTCTAAACATTAGCGAAACATATAGTAACACATATATATTGATAAGTAGCATTTAAAGACGTCATTAACATATTTTAGGAAAAGCGATAAAGTTACTAAAAATAGTAAGTTTGGTAAAATTTAGCGGAACGGACTTAGAAGTTAAGCGATTAAGGTTAGTTAGTGCGTTTTGAAAATATGGAAACTTAATAAATATAGGGGACGGTATTAACGTTTTGAAGCTAAAAACTTTCCTAAAATAGAAACTTACTAAAAATAGTAATTTTTGGTTGAATGCCGAAACTTAACGAAAAACTCTATAATTTTATTTAGTCATGTTTTGTTAATTAAAGTCAAAGCACAAAAACACACATGGATGTCTTTTGGTGATGAACATATTGTGCAATTCTTGGCATACTTTCCGTGTTTCTAAGACGCGTTATTATTCTAGGTCGCGACTAGATTTCTATATCATTTTTTCTTGCGTGATTATCATTTGCTCATCTTGCTAAGGTGAGTTCATAGCCCCACGTTTTACTACTTTTACTTTACTATTTTGGGGTGAGAAACATTGCTTGTTTTTAAACTATGGACACAGTTACTTTATGTTTCCTTTTTCCTGATTACGTGTTGCCTAAATAGCGAATAGACCACTAATGCCCGAATTATCATGAACCATCAATTGCTTAACCGACTTACTGGTTAAGTAAGCGCGAATGTTGTAAATAGATCTATTGGGAGTAATTATCCCTATCTGGGTAAGTAGCGCTTACTAGTTTCGGAGGTCCCGAACAAACAGATATATACCATGTCGGATTGTCAATAGGTGATCTTGGTCAGATATCTTTAGGGTGAGTAATTCTATTTGGCATATAAAATGCTTCCTTTTAAATTGAGCTTCGGTGTCATGAGCTTAGCGCAAACGTAAATTTCTTTTTATGTGGAGTTGTATCTGTTATAACTGTCACGTGCGTACTGTGAACTTGTGGT
Organism: Tanacetum coccineum; assembly: GCA_026074375.1. Taxonomy (NCBI): domain Eukaryota; kingdom Viridiplantae; phylum Streptophyta; class Magnoliopsida; order Asterales; family Asteraceae; genus Tanacetum; species Tanacetum coccineum. The sequence goes on along the minus strand of BQNB010013343.1, from coordinate 62,684 downwards.
CCACTTTTAATACTAAATTCAAACCTATGAATTCACCAACTTTATGTTGACGTTTTAGCATGTTTTTCTCAGGTGCTTAGCTTTGGATGTCTTTGCTTGCTTTATGGTGTTGCCATGCCTTGGGCCGATTTTCAAGACTTATTAATATCTATGTTAACATCGTTGTCAAACTTTAAAACCTTTTATTCGCTTCCGCATATTATCTTTGAACTTATGTAAAACCTTAACTAATTTAAATTAATGCAACGATGTTGGATTTTCAAACGTACCCTTAGAGGTCGTTCTTTGTATCTTGTGTGATGTATATTATGACGTCACGCCCCCGGACACGTGTTTCCGTCCAGGCCCCGTTTGGGGGTGTGACAGATTGGTATCCAGAGCCAAGGTTATAGAGAACCAGGTAGTATATTTAGGTCTGGTCTATAACCAGTATGTGATCCTACGTGTTTACTTGCTTACGTATATACTATGATTCAGTAGAGTTTTATTTTATTTTATAACTGTGATGCAGTAACTTTATAACTGTGATGCACCTCCACGAATTTTTTTACCCTTTTTATTATAAGAACTTTTTAAGAACTATCTTACATTTTACATATAAGTGGATACAAGAATGATGACTTGGCAAGATTAATGCTACATAATCATCAAAGAAAGCCACCTCACCCACAATTAAAGCCACGTCATCACATGTTAAAGACACCTCAACATTTTTTAATCCACGTCACCAACACTTAAAGCCACGTTGGCTGATTTTAATCCACGTAGGCATAATTTACCTCACCCACAATTAAAGCCACGTCATCACATTTTAAAGACACCTCAACATTTTTTAATCCACGTCACCAACACTTAAAGCCACGTTGGCAGATTTTAATCCACGTAGGCATAATTTGAATAAATTTTGATTAAAAATGTATCTGGTAGGAATCAAACCTGGGATGTTATGCTCATGAGAATAACATCTCAACCACTAGAGCATGCCCAAGTTTTGTGATAGATTTTGCAAACCAAAATATAAATAACTAAAAACAACAAAATCCTATAATTTCAAATCCAAAACTTGAATTTCACTCGGAGGAAAAGAATTCGGCTCTAATATGGTAAGTCAAATAGCTTCCTCCATATTTTTCTCAACAAATATGTAACCGAATCAAATCAAATTAAAACCTGCAATCAGAACGCTTGAGTTTGACACGTATGCAAAATCATGCGATCTAATTTGTTAAAAAAAGTCAAAATTAAATCTAATTTGGGCAAAATTAAAAATTTTGGTAAAAGAATTTGGTAGTAAAATTTGGTGAAAAAAAAACACATAAAAATATATGTGTCAAATTTTTGAAAACAAAAACTTAAAAATAGATGAGGTAATTAATAAAATTTTAATGGATGAATTTTAAATAAATATTATCTAGTTAAGTGTAAATTTATAAGTTTTTATTTTTTTAATAACTTAAAAAATAAACAAATAACCTTTTAGACTTTATATCCTTAGACTTTATATTTTAAAAGTACAACATATATGTTGTTTTAAAAATACAACATATATATGCACAAGATTATTAATATCAAAATGAAAGCACGAATTATTGTGTATATAAACAAATAGACGATGTTGTACGTATACGAACTCATGTTTTTCCTCTTTATGAGTTTAAGTAAGAATATCCGGAAAAAAATATTTTTACTATATGCGTTCAATAAGGACTCATTGTTATTACATTTTATAAGTTTATCACATGCGTACATGAGTTTTAATATTAAATACGGCTAAATTATTATTAACACACAAGAATATAATTGACAAACATGGGGATTAACCTTCTTTGTTTAATATGGTAAAAAACATTTATTATAACTGTTACAATTGTTTAAATTAAGAGAAACTCGTATTCATAATTACTGAAATAATGGTAAACAACACTTTCAATGTGCAAATACGAAAAAATAATAACACTTGCAAAATTAACACTCAATTAAAATTTAATGTATAAACTTCGTGCGTACAAGAGTATTAAAACTTAGTAAATTAAAGGGCAAATGGCATAAAAAGGTACTCAACTTAAAGGTAATTTTCAATCGAGGTATCGCACTTTTTTTCTTACATAAAAAGGCATCCAACTTATATTTTTGGCCAATTTGGGTATTTTCGTTAAATATTTAACAATCATCCGCTAAGTTTTACATTTCATCTTCGCCGCCACCAAGCCTCTCAATCACCATCACTACCAAGCACCGCCTCCACTACCAACCCCACCTATCATCGCCGTAAATCACCCACCGTTTCTGTATATGCATAAATTCATAAATACAATACATAGCGCATCGAGCTATTGATAGCAATTTGTGTTCAAAAAGAGCTATTGATAGCAAATTTGTTTAAATGTGTAAGAAACTAAATAAATCGTTCCCCCAAACCAAACACACATTGAAATGCAAATGAATTTGGAATAGTTGAGATGGACCATTAGGTTTGAATATATGATTGACTATACCATTTCCAATAATTGATGGGCAAATGACACAAAAAGGGTCTCAACTTAGGTTCTGTTTCCAATCAAGGTACTCAACTTTATTTTTTGCACATAAAGGTAGCCAACTTTTTTTTCTAGCCGATTTAGGTTTTTTTCTCACTTCCTATTAACACACTGACGACCATTTCGTTATATCCCAAGAATGGATGTTATATAAAATTGAAGGGCTAAAGTTAACAATTAGTGCTATACATTTAAACGCTACATAAGCTCTCCAAACAAAAAGTTTTAAGCAAAACAGCCTCTGGGATTATTTATAAAACTAATTCAATGAACTTTCTATCCATATTACATAAAACACTTTTAAGACACAATGTAGTAACCTCAAAACCAAGCTAATCTCAACACCCCCTAACTTGATTCGACCTCATGACTAAATTAGCAAATTATATCTTAAAATTACAATTAAAATAAAAGTAATAAAAAAATATAAAGTACATGAAAGAGACCGCAGTAATTATCCCAGGAATCAATCCTCTGTTTGAGAGTAGGACCGAGCCTAGCATAAAGATGACGAAACCACATCTCATGATACAACAAACAAAAGACATGATCATTATCAACGTACTGAGCAACACCTTCCGCTGATGGCCATGGTGTATCCTTAAACATACGATTACTTAATGTATGAAAAGATGTCTCATACATCTGATGTATCTCGTACATGTTCTTAATGTCATACAAAAGAACTAGTTTATCCTTTTCCGCTTCTTAGCCTTAGACGCCCGCTACCGCGATGCGAGGCGCGGAGTCTGATGCGATGGGTTTGCTTTTAAGAGAAAGGATTGTGTTTTTAGGGACACAGATTGATGATTTTGTAGCTGTTGGATGTTGAGGACCCTAAGAAGGATTGTGTATTATTAGTCAGTTGTGTTGTTGGATGCTGAGGACCCTAAGAAGGATATTAGGCTTTTCATTCATTCTACTGCACTTAGTACTACTTTACTACTTATTTTTTTTATAAAAGTTTTGATTTTTATTAAAGGGTTTGTTTCTAATTGGTGTTGATTATTGGTTGTTAGGACTAATTTGGGAATTTTTGGTTATTGATTCTGATTATTCATTTTTGGGAATTAAACTCGAACAAAGAGCAATGCGTTCTGTTAAGTTCAGAAATTGATATAACAAATTGAAATAATCATTTGTGTATGATTATTTTCATATACCATCCATTTTTGGGATATAACGAAATGGTCGTTAGTATGTTAATAGGAAGTGAGGAAAAAACATAAATCGGCTAAAAAAAAGTTGGCCGCCTTTATATGCATAAAAAAAGTGGAGTACCTTGATTGGAAGTAAACCCTAAGTTGAATGTTTTTTTGTGCCATTTACCCATAATTGATTATTTGGCTGATAATATAAATCTTATGTAGGTAAACCATTGAAAATGTCTTTTTCGTTCAAATGTTGGACTTTATATTCAAAGATGGTAAAATGGTTCACAATAATGGGTAAATATGCTAAAGTATGTTTATTGATTTATTTATAGCAATCGGTTGGTGATTTATGATGATTGTGGGTTGGATTGGTGGTGGAGGCGGTGCTTGGTAGTGATAGTGGTGGGGAGGTTTGGTGATGGTGAAGATGATTGATGGTGGTGATAGTGGCTGATGGACTCGAAATATTAAACTTAACGGATGATAGTTTAATATTTAACGAAAATACTCAAATTGGCAAAAAATACAAGTTGGGTGCCCTTTTATGCAAATAAAAAAGTACGATACATTGATTGTAAATGACATTTAAATTGGGTACTTTTTTTGTGTCATTTGCCCTAAATTAAAAATGTAAAGGTTTGGGGGGGGGGGTTTTTCTACATGTTTTACAACAATTGCCAAATTCGCAAACGTTATTTCAATGTGTTTCGTCCGCTTTTGAAAAAAATGATTGGAACAGTGAGCGACGAGAGTGCTTTTCACGAGATAATAGGAAACATGGTTGATAAATCTGGGGTATAAATGTAAATTTACACTAATTTTATGTGGACATACAAAAACATCCCTAGAGATGTCATTGCCTTAATTTTTTATCTATGTTGCATGAAGTACACTCAAACTCAAAGTACAAAACCCTAGACAAAAAATTCCCCTCAGCATTATTCCCGGACTATAAAACTAACAATAATACATTCTCATGTTCTATACCTAAACCTAAACCATTGCACACGCAACTTTTCTTAACGAACATCTCACGAGCCGCCACACACACACCAGCTGCACCGAAAATGTCATTCTCACTAACTAACTTTCCGGTCAAGTTCACCGTCAAATGTCAGTCAGTCGCGTCTCCGTCTGACGGTAAGAGTGAACGGAGTGAGATTAGGTTAGGGTTACCGAGTAAAGGTCGTATGGCTGCTGATACTCTTGATCTGTTTAAAGTATTGTTTCTCAATATCTTTTTTCTAAGTTTTATCATAAATTAGTTTTTGTTGCTGTTTTTAATTTATTTGTTTTGAACAAATTTTGAAGGATTGTCGATTATCTGTTCGCTGTCAGAATCCTCGAGATTATGTTGCGGATATTCCTCGGGTATATTTATATTAATTAGTTTTATAAAAGTATATATAGTGAGCACAAAAGTAGAAATGTGTCAAATCGTGCATTATGTGTTATACGCTTTAGTTATGTTGCTAAGTGTAACTTTGAAAGTTTTGTTGTATGTTATCCATGTATATCTATATGTTTAGTTTATCTAGTCAAGTATTATCATTTTGTGAATTGCAGTTGGGAAGGTTAGGGGCCGTTTAGTTGGTGAAAAATTTTCATGTTTCTCCGTTTTTAAATTCCTAGAGAAGGGAATGGTTTTTATTCTCTAGAGAAAAGTTGAGAATTTTGAAAAGCCGTTTAGATAGAGTTATATTTTTCCTTTATAAGAAAATGATCAGATGTTTAGATGAAACTATTTTCAAACATTTTTCTTTTCATAGTCAACTATTTTTTTCATATTAGATCTTTGTACGTTTTCATACGTTTTTTACGTCTTTAAACGGACGAAAATGTAGAAAAACAGTTAAACGGATGAAAACAGATAAAAACGTATAAAAACGGATGAAAACGTATAACAACAGGGCAAAACGGATGAAAACGTATAAACCAAAAATATTAAAAATAATTACAAACGTCCGTTAGAATAGACGTTGGAGGATGTCACGAGAGATTAGGGTTTGAATGATGTATATTTGATGTTTTATAGATCTCGTTTATTTTTATTGATAAGAAAATAAGAATGAAAAAGGTGAATGATAAAATGAACTTTTCATTTTTTTGGTTAAAATGTTGAAAAAAAGTGAAAATGAGAATTCTACTTTTTTGAAAAATGTCGAAAAAATGCGACTAATAGGATTTTCAATATTTTCCTTTTCACATGAAAAATTTCCTGGAAAAATAAGATATTTTTCACCAACTAAACGGCCATGTTTAAAAAGGAAAATGTAGTTTGTGATTAGGTGTATGGTTCATATGGCCCATGGTGCATATTGCACTGCATTGCACTACATTGCAAATTGCTTTTCTGTAGTTAAAGAGAGTTTGTGTGGGTTAGAGACGTAATGGTTATAATATTGGCCGTAAAAAGTTGAACCGTGGGTTTAAAAGCCTTTTTCTTTTAAAAAGTTGATCCGTGGTTATCATATTGCAGTATAACAAAGTTTTCAGTTTATGTACAAGGTTTCATGGTTGTGAGTAACTTATTTACAATGTAAACTTGCAGCTTGCAAACTTAGAAGTCTGGTTTCAACGTCCGAAAGACATCGTACAAGAACTCGTTTCAGGCGATCTAGACCTTGGTATCGTTGGTCTTGACATGCTTAGCGAATATGGACAGGTAATACAATTTACGGAACAATATGCTGTATTTTGTCCTAATTTAATGCAACCTTCTATGCTGTTTATGTATTTCTTTTTCTTCTTAATTAGTGTTGAACTACGTCGTCAGCTATATTTTGCACTTATCATGCCTAAACAGGTTTAGCCACTTGAGCAACATTAAATGAATCACACGTTATAAAAGTCGTTATCATTTGATACTTCTGTGTATGCACAACTTTTCCTACCATTTGAGTGATTTATGTACAAGTATTGTTGGAGAACAAGATCATAAACCTGCATTTATATTATTAAGTTTATGTAATTAAAACCTTAGTATAAGTTTTATTTAGGCCTAAAGTATGTATGCACGTTTTTATTTGGGTCACATGTCTAAAATTGACCCATATGACAGTTATTATAGTTTAGTTAGTTATTTACAGTTAGAAAGGAGAAGGTATAACTGTTAATGAACCATCACAATGGTTCATCATGCCTTTTCACTTCCTATAAATAGTTTGTATCTTAAAACAGTTTGATCATTCAAAAGTATATAGAATATATCCGTTGTTATTCTGTTTTACTTGTTTGTACCCATTTTACTGCATTTATCACATATCCCAAACACCCCATCTGTCCATCTCATGGCCAATCCGAATTCCTTTTTCAAGTAAATGGCCAAAGTCAACCAGACGTACATATGGCTTGGCCAACACTTGGTATCAGAGCAAGCCTGGGAAACATTTGGAAAGGAGGCAACACCTTGATTTCTTACAGAGGAGAAATCTAAGGCGGCAGCGAAAAAGCAATGTTGTGGTTCCTGCATAAAGCCCACCGAAGATCGATAGTAGATGTCAACGGATTGCAAGGAAATGCTAAGGAAGAAGTTGGATGAAATAATGCAGTACAATACAACCTTGAACCAACCACAATCCCAAGCACTGCACAAGACACGTACAAGAACTATAAGTGTTTCAATGCAAGCGGGTGGTGGGGGGGGGGGGGGGGGAGGGTAGAGTTGGACATATTGTAAAATTCTATCCATGGAATGGAGACAAACAACAAAGATATGGATACAAAAACATACTCAAGTAACTTTGCAAGAGAGGGAAAAGTAAGTCTCAATCCATCAAAGCCATCTGTTATGCTAAAGTATCCAGAGAGCATCCATTTCTTCACAAAATGCATGATCAAAGGAACTGATCATGCAAATTGGGATGACATATGGTACTTAAGCAATCAGATAGACAAGCATCTATGCTATAAATTAGAGTCCTTTTGCAATATCAAGGAAGATTTCTCAGTCAATAGATTGGAGAACCAAAGGAAATTCCTTTTCACCTATGGGATTGGTAAGGTTCTGATAAAAGATGGTGGCCATGGATTGTTAGTGCCTGGTGTACACTATGCACCAGAAGTCACACTAAACATACTCTCCTTGGATTTACTAAAAAAACAAGGTTATGAAGTTAAGTATGAAAACAGCAGATGCAGTCTGGCTTATATGTTTGACAGCAAAGAAAGTCAGAAGTTTGATGAAGATAAAATGAGGATTTTGCACAACAATTATCTTGAAAATTACTTTGAAATCACTTGGCACAATGCATGAAAGCATGGAAGAAGACTTGATCAAGATAAAGGGAAATCTTTACTCAACAAAGGTTCAAACTTTCAATGATTATGTAACTTTTCTCAATTTGATCAAACATGATGATCTTGTAAGTCAGGAATGGGACTTCTTTAGAAACAAGTTTAACAAGGTAGTGAAATGGTTCTATAATCACTACCTTGAGAGATCAATCCCTGGGCCAATCCCTCCAACCATAAAAGGAATTCAAATACACCTGTTTGATCTTTACAAACTAATGGAAGGATCAGGAGGATATCTGAGTGTGCATTTATTGCAAGAATTTGACACAATTGGCGAAATTTTGGGACTGTCTAAAGGAAATGGAGAAGATATTAAGGAATGCTACATGAAGTACTTGGATGTTCTTACATCTTAATTTAAAACTGCAAGAGCACCACAAAAGGAATACACTGGTGGATTTAACCAGATCATTCCTAAGATGCCTACAAAGGAAGAAGGCAAAGACAGAGATTGTCTTGGGTCTCACCCATGGAACTTTGGTGAGACTGGTGCAAACATAACAAGGAATGCAGTTCAGAAGGCTAAAGGAAAAGTGGAGCACTTTGGTGTCAATTAGAAGACACATTAAGAAAGAAGATGACAGTCGAAGAACAACCATCCTTCAACTCTACAACGGCACAGGATCTGCAAGGAATGGAACTTAGGAACATCAATTCCAGGATCTTGGACAAGGAAAGACTCATACAACAGTTCCAGTGATGAACTCATCATCATCACTTAAGGAACAAGCATTTCAGGTTTACAATCTTGGGGAGGAGAATGTTGGAGAACAAGATCATAAACCTGCATTTATATTATTAAGTTTATGTAATTAAAACCTTAGTATAAGTTTTATTTAGGCCTAAAGTATGTATGCACGTTTTTATTTGGGTCACATGTCTAAAATTGACCCATATGATAGTTATTATAGTTTAGTTAGTTATTTACAGTTAGAAAGGAGAAGGTATAACTGTTAATGAACCATCACAATGGTTCATCATGCCTTTTCACTTCCTATAAATAGTTTGTATCTTAAAACAGTTTGATCATTCAAAAGTATATAGAATATATCCGTTGTTATTCTGTTTTACTTGTTTGTACCCATTTTACTGCATTTACACACTATCCCAAACACCCCATCTGTCCATCTCATGGCCAATCCGAATTCCTTTTCAAGTAAATGGCCAAAGTCAACCAGACGTACATATGGCTTGGCCAACACTTGGTATCAGAGCAAGCCTGGGAAACATTTGGAAAGGAGGCAACACCTTGATTTCTTACAGAGAGAACTAAGGAGGCAGAGAAAAGCAAAGTTGGGTTCCTGCATAAAGCAGATGTCAAGGGATTGCAAGGAAATGCTAAGGAAGAAGTTGGATGAAATAATGCAGTACAATACAACCTTGAACCAACCACAATCCACAAGCACTGCACAAGACAAGTACAAGAACTATAAGTGCTTTCAATGCAAGCAGTTGGGACATATTGTAAAATTCTGTCCCATGGATGACAACAACAAAGATATGGATACAAAAACAGACTCAAGTAACTTTGCAAGAGAGGGAAAAGTAAGTCTCAAGCCATCAAAGCCATCTGTTATGCTAAAGTATCCAGAGAGCATCCATTTCTCCACAAAATGCATGATCAAAGGAACTGATCATGCAAATTGAGATGACATATGGTACTTAAGCAATAAGACAGACAAGCATCTGTGCTATAAATTAGAGTCCTTTTGTAATATCAAGGAAGATTTCTCAGTCAATAGATTGGAGAACCAAAGGAAATTCCTTTTCACCTATGGGATTGGTGAGGTTCTGATAAAAGATGGTGGCCATGGATTGTTAGTGCCTGGTGTACACTATGCACCAGAAGTCACACTAAACATACTCTCCCTGGATTTACTAAAAAAACAAGGTTATGAAGTTAAGTATGAAAACAACAGATGCAGTCTGGCTTATATGTTTGACAGCAAAGAAAGTCAGAAGTTTGATGAAGATAAAATGAGGATTTTGCACAACAATTATCTTGAAGATTACTTTGAATCACTGGCACAAAAGAATGAAAGCATGGAAGAAGACTTGATCAAGATAAAAGGAAATCTTTACTCAACAAAGGTTCAAACTTTCAATGATTATGTAACTTTTCTCAATTTGATCAAACAGGATGATCTTGTAAGTCAGGAATGGGACTTCTTTAGAAACAAGTTTAACAAGGTAGTGAAATGGTTCTATAATCACTACCTTGAGAGATCAATCCCTGGGCCAATCCCTCCAACCATAAAAGGAATTCAAATACACTTGTTTGATCTTTACAAACTAATGGAAGGATCAGGAGGATATCTGAGTGTGCATTTCTGTCAAGAATTTGACACAATTGGCGAAATTTTAGGACTGTCTAAAGGAAATGGAGAAGAAATTAAGGAATGCTACATGAAGTACTTGGATGTTCTTACATCTTACTTTAAAACTGCAAGAGCACCACAAAAGGAATACACTGGTGGATTTAACCAGATCATTCCTAAGATGCCTACAAAGGAAGAAGGCAAAGACAGAGATTGTCTTGGGTCTCACCCATGGAACTTTGGTGAGACTGGTGCAAACATAACAAGGAATGCAGTTCAGAAGGCTAAAGGAAAAGTGGAGCACTTTGGTGTCAAATTAGAAGACACAGAAGAAGAAGATGACAGTCAAGAACAGCCAATCCTATCACACTCTACAAAGGCACATGATCTGCAAGGAATGGAACTAGGAACATCAACCTCAAGGACCTTGGACAAGGAAGACTCATACAACAGTTCCAGTGATGAACTCATCATCATCACTTAAGGAACAAGCATTTCAGGTTTACAATCTTAGGGAGGAGAATGTTGGAGAACAAGATCATAAACCTGCATTTATATTATTAAGTTTATGTAATTAAAACCTTAGTATAAGTTTTATTTAGGCCTAAAGTATGTATGCATGTTTTTATTTGGGTCACATGTCTAAAATTGACCCATATGACAGTTATTATAGTTTAGTTAGTTATTTACAGTTAGAAAGGAGAAGGTATAACTGTTAATGAACCATCACAATGGTTCATCATGCCTTTTCACTTCCTATAAATAGTTTGTATCTTAAAACAGTTTGATCATTCAAAAGTATATAGAATATATCTGTTGTTATTCTGTTTTACTTGTTTGTACCCATTTTTACTACATTTACACACTATCCCAAACACCCCATCTGTCCATCTCATGGCCAATCCGAATTCCTTTTCAAGTAAATGGCCAAAGTCAACCAGACATACATATGGCTTGGCCAACAATTGGTATCAGAGCAAGCCTGGGAAACATTTGGAAATGAGGCAACACCTTGATTTCTTACAGAGAGAACTAAGGGGGCAGAGAAAAGCAAAGTTGGGTTCCTGCATAAAGCAGATATCAAGGGATTGCAAGGAAATGCTAAGAAAGAAGTTGGATGAAATAATGCAGTACAATACAACCTTGAACCAACCACAATCCACAAGCACTGCACAAGACAAGTACAAGAACTATAAGTGCTTTCAATGCAAGCAGTTGGGACATATTGTAAAATTTTGTCCCATGGATGACAACAACAAAGATATGGATACAAAAACATACTCAAGTAACTTTGCAAGAGAGGGAGAAGTAAGTCTCAAGCCATCAAAGCCATCTGTTATGCTAAAGTATCCAGAGAGCATCCATTTCTCCACAAAATGCATGATCAAAAAAACTGATCATGCAAATTGGGATGACATATGGTACTTAAGCATAAAGACGACAAGCATTCTGTTGCTATTAAATTAGAGTCCTTTTGTACTATAAGGAAGATTCTCAGTCAATATAAGATTGGAGAACCAAAGGAATTTCCTTTTCACTCTGGTATTGGTGTGAGGGTTCTGTATAAAGATCGGTGGCCATGGATATGTTAGTGGCCAGGTGTACCTATGACCAGAAGTCATACTAAAATACTCTCTGGAATTTACTAAAAAAACAAGGTTATGAAGTTAAGTATGAAACAAAGATGCAGTCTGGCTTATATGTTTGACAGCAAAGAAAGTCAGAAGTTTGATGAAGATAAAATGAGGATTTTGCACAACAATTATCTTGAAGATTACTTTGAATCACTGGCACAAAAGAATGAAAGCATGGAAGAAGACTTGATCAAGATAAAGGGAAATCTTTACTCAACAGAGGTTCAAACTTTCAATGATTATGTAACTTTTCTCAATGTGATCAAACAGGATGATTTCTGTCAGTTCAGGAATGGGACTTCTCTTTAGAAACAAGTTTAACAAGGTAGTGAAATGGTTCTACAATCACTACCTTGAGAGATCACTCCCTGGGCCAATCCCTCCAACCATAAAAGGAATTCAAATACACTTGTTTGATCTTTACAAACTAATGGAAGGATCAGGAGGATATCTGAGTGTGCATTTCTGTCAAGAATTTGACACAATTGGTGAAATTTAGGAATTGTCTAAAGCAATAGCGAAGAAATTACGGGAATGCTACATGAAGTACTTGGATGTTTTAACATTCTTACTTTTAAAACTGGCATGAGCACCACAAAAGGAATACATCGTTGGATTTAACAGATCATTCCTAAGAATGCTTACAAAGTGTAGAAGGCAAAGGGGGGGGGGGGTGGACCAAAGATTGTCTTGGGTCTCACCCATGGAACTTTGGTGAGACTAGTGCAAACATAACAAGGAATGCAGTTCAGAAGGCTAAAGGAAAAATGGATCACTTTGGTGTCAAATTAGAAGACACAGAAGAAGAAGATGACAGTCAAGAACATCCAATCCTATTACACTCTACAAAGGCACATGATCTGCAAGGAATGGAACTAGGAACATCAAGGACCTTGGACAAGGAAGACTCATACAACTGTTCCAGTGATGAATATCTAGCCTCTTAAGGAACAAGCGATTTAGGTTTACAATCTTGGGGAGGAGAATGTTGGAGAACAAGATCATAAACCTGCATTTATATTATTAAGTTTATGTAATTAAAACCTTAGTATAAGTTTTATTTAGGCCTAAAGTATGTATGCACGTTTTTATTTGGGTCACATGTCTAAAATTGACCCATATGACAGTTATTATAGTTTAGTTAGTTATTTACAGTTAGAAAGGAGAAGGTATAACTGTTAATGAACCATCACAATGGTTCATCATGCCTTTTCACTTCCTATAAATAGTTTGTATCTTAAAACAGTTTGATCATTCAAAAGTATATAGAATATATCTGTTGTTATTCTGTTTTACTTGTTTATACCTATTTTACTGCATTTACACACTATCCCAAACACCCCATCTGTCCATCTCATGGCCAATCCGAATTCCTTTTCAAGTAAATGGCCAAAGTCAACCAAACGTACATATGGCTTGGCCAACAAGTACTTCAATTATAACATACTGATTTTTATAAAGTACCAATTATGCTTATGAACTTTTGAATTATCATAAAAGTACTAATTATCCTTCTGTTCAAAGATTATCTCGTCTTTGGATTGAGAACCACTCTTCATAGCAGAGCTTCTCTTGGCGTAATTGGAGTTCAGACCCCTGTGACCTAATAGTTTCGTAGTTATGTTTGTTTGCTTTACTTTAGGTTTTGTTTATGTGGGCCCATGCTTCTTCTTGTATCCTTTTTTTCTTCTCTCCTTTCTGTTTCTTGTTCTCTTGGCCATGGTGCCTTTAATATCATTGCTGTTTCCAAAAAAAAGGCCTTAGGTGCGAATCTGAAGTCCACAGCTTTGTAAGGTTTTTGAACATCACTTAGAAGGTGTTCCAGAATTTTTTTCATTCTCGGATGGTTTATTAACATCACTTAGAAGAGGTTTCTGAATTTTTAATCTTTGCGTTCAGCTGTACCTCAGTTTTAATCTTTATCTGGATAATATATATAACCAGTAGAGCATTATGTTTGCTGATTGTTTCTACAGGGAAATGAAGATCTAATCCTTGTTCACGATGCACTTGGATATGCATATTGTCGTTTATCTCTTGCAGTAAGTCGGTTTTCTCTTTTATGAATTGACGTATGAATGTTAACTAATCTCTTAGAAGTTAAAAATATATGTGTGACATTCTTTTCTCGTTCTTTTAGATTCCAGAAAATGGGATCTTCGAGAACATCAATTCAGTTAAGGAGCTAGCACAAATGCCTCAGTGGACTGCTGAGAAGCCACTAAGAGTTCTAGGGTTTCACTTAAGTTAAGCAGCTAATTTCTTACGTAATAACTGTTACAATTTTCTTTTAGTATTGGACCAAGGCCAGAAGAGTTCTAATTGGGATCTGTTTTATATTTTTCTTTTCGGATCTGGGGCGTAAATTCTTAAAAGACAACGGTCTTCCAGCATGTTGCCCTTTTGAAACTGCTGGATTGGGCATTAGAGGGCGTCCTGTGTGAGCTAAAGCCTTTATCTAATTACTACATTAGAATTGCATATGAAGTGGCAATTATATGTTTCTCTTCATATCATAATGATAGAGTCTCTCTAGAACCAACTGCATGATACGACTTCAATTTGGTTAAGTGGGATGAAGGTGCAATATCCATGTTTTCCTGTGGCCTATATTTCAGTTATCAAAAAATCTTTGAAAAACAGGTTATTCTGCAAATATCTTCTTATAAAGAGCCTGTTGCATATCATCTTTTCTGGCACAATCTTATGCCATTGTAGATTCGAATAAACACCATACGCAGATCATCGTTTTGCATATTCTCTCATCAAATCAAAAGATAGCCTTTTTTGTTTAATATCTTTGAGACCTCAAATTTTCTATTTATATATGACTTTGTGAGGACCTTTCTGAATTATTTTGTCATATAATTCTGTAAATTACTTGCATTTTATTCCTGTAGGTTGTATCCAAGGGTGTTTAACATCCCTACTCCACATATTTGCATCTTATACCTGCAACTATATGCTTCCCTAATTCTTTTTTCCAATATCCTTAATTCTTTTTTCCAGATGGCTCTCTTACGTTTTCACACTTTCACCATTATGTTTTTGCCCTTGATGCTTTCTAGGTCTAAGTTAGTGATGATGAGTTAGGTTTACTTGATTGATAACCCAATGTTTTATACACTGTATCCTAATATCATGAATGTGTTCATTGCTTTATTTAGATGGGAGTAGCTGATGTTATTGTGGATCTTGTTAGTAGTGGAACCACATTGAAAGAGAACTATCTCAAAGAAATTGAAGGTGGTGTACTGTTAAAAAGTCAGGTTGTTGGGTTAATCTCAATCTGCTGGAGACAAAGACAGTTAAAAAACAGTTATAGTTAGTTATAAAAAGAGTTATATGGCAGTTACATAGGAAGGGACACAACTGTTGGATTAAACAAACCAACACACCGTCACTTTTCATCATGTATAAATAGTAGAGATGTAAACATTCATCACAATCGATGACAGATTTATAAAAATAAAGTTCATTTCATGTTTATGGTATATCGTGAATCATAGATCCTGTTGTTAGGGGCCAACATTTGGTATCAGAGCTTGGTTAAAACCAAAATCATCATATACCATTTCTTTTCATGTTTTTAATCAAGAAAGAACCAGTTTGTTTCGACAAAAAAAACAAAACTTTGCAAAATCAGATTGAACATACAATCAAAAAAATCATATTCGTGTGTTATCAAACAAAGTATATCAAAAAGGACCCAACTTCTGTCGCCAAGGGATCATCATTTTTTTGTGATTAATTTCAACGGCATCAAAGGGGTCTTTTTTTTTGCACAGGTTCCAGTTTTCCTCAAGAACATCAACCCCAAAAAAAAACCTTAACCCAGAATCTTCAAACTCATACGGTTAAAAATCAGAAACCTAGATTCAAAATAGAAAACTACATCGAAAGGATATACATAAAGTTCATTCATCAAAAGGAGCGCAAAATCACAATCATCCAAAAAGGGAACGATACAACCTGATTTTAAGAGAAACAAGAACCGCACCCTTAACGCGAATCTAAATTGATTCAGGTTATACACAATACGGCCCACAATCGTGACGAATTTTTAAGATTCCCCAATCTTTGCGAAAAACCCTAATTTCGCATAAACAAAAAGGGAATCAGTGGTTCAGAACACAAACGGTGGAGAAGAAGAAACGGTTTTTAAACGGCCTTATAATCGGCAGTTAACCCCAAGAGAAAGAAAAGGAAGAAGTTAGAAGACCAGAGGTCTCATACACAGAGATGGTCTTTCCCAAAAAGGAGAAAAGGAGGCGCCGTTCATAGCATCAAAAAGAAACGAAGGGTCACCGGGGTTATAATAACATCAGGTTTAAAAATAAACCGGAGCTTACCCTCCATTTTTGTTTTTATATTTTTCTACTCTCTATAGTTTTTATAGAGTATAGTTTTTTGAAAAGATTACTCTCTTTAGTATTAGTTAGTTTTTATAAAGCTTATAGGTGAAAATTTTTAATAACAAAAGGAATTTTTGTTATTAACAATTATATTATACAAATAAAATTCTGTTTAATAAATAAAGGATTTTTATTATAAAATAAACATATAAGGAATTTTTGTTATTAGACAATTTTATTTTACAAACACTAGACTTAGCTGTAAGACAAAAGTTTTTAATCTGTCCGGGAAAGATGATAAGAACATAGAATGAGGGTACTTCTAAATTAATAAGATAATTGGTCCACAACCCATTTTCAATGCCTCATGACTATTAGCAAATTATATCTTAAAATTACAATTAAAATAAAAGTAATAAAAAAATATAAAGTACATGAAAGAGACCGCAGTAATTATCCCAGGAATCAATCCTCTGTTTGAGAGTAGGACCGAGCCTAGCATAAAGATGACGAAACCACATCTCATGATACAACAAACAAAAGACATGATCATTATCAACGTACTGAGCAACACCTTTCGCTGATGGCCATGGTGCTTAATGTATGAAAAGATGTCTCATACATCTGATGTATCTCGTACATGTTCTTAATGTCATACAAAAGAACTAGTTTATCCTTTTCCGCTTCTTAGCCTTAGACCCCGCTACCGCGATGCGAGGCGCGGAGTCTGATGCGATGGGTTTGCTTTTAAGAGAAAGGATTGTGTTTTTAGGGACACAGATTGATGATTTTGTAGTTGTTGGATGCTGAGGACCCTAAGAAAGATTGTGTATTATTAGTCAGTTATGTTGTTGGATGCTGAGGACCCTAAGAAGGATATTAGGCTTTTCATTCATTCTACTGCTCTTAGTACTACTTTACTACTTATTTTTTTTATAAAAGTTTTGATTTTTATTAAAGGGTTTTTTTCTAATTGGTGTTGATTATTGGTTGTTAGGACTAATTTGGGAATTTTTGGTTATTGATTCTGATTATTCATTTCTAGGAATTAAACTCGAACAAAGAGCAATGCGTTCTGTTAAGTTCAGAAATTGATATAACGAATTGAAATAATCATTTGTGTATGATTATTTTCATATACCATCCATTTTTGGGATATAACGAAATGGTCGTTAGTGTGTTAATAGGAAGTGAGGAAAAAACCTAAATCGGCTAAAAAAAAGTTGGCCGCCTTTATATGCATAAAAAAAGTGGAGTACCTTGATTGGAAGTAAACCCTAAGTTGAATGCTTTTTTGTGCCATTTACCCATAATTGATTATTTGGCTGATAATATAAATCTTATGTAGGTGAACCATTGAAAATGTCTTTTTCGTTCAAATGTTGGACGTTATATTCAAAGATGGTAAAATGGTTCACAATAATGGGTAAATATGCTTAAGTATGTTTATCAGATTAGTTCAATTTGAACATCAACACTTGTCATTTATTTATAGCAATCGGTTGGTGATTTACGATGATAGTGGGTTGGGTTGGTGGTGGAGGCGATGTTTGGTAGTGATGGTGGTGGGGAGGCTTGGTGGTGACGAAGAAGATTGGTGGTGGTGGTAGTGGTCGGTGGACTTGAAATGTAAAACTAAGATTTCTATGATCGTTTAATATTTAACGAAAATACTCAAATTGGCCAAAAATACAAGTTGGGTGCCCTTTTATGCAAATAAAAAAGTACGATACCTTCATTGTAAATGACATTTAAATTGAGTACTTTTTGTGTCATTTGCCCTAAATTAAAATAGTAAAAAGGTCTACATGTTAAACAATTGCAAATTTGCAATGTTCAATGTGTTCTGGTCCGCTTTGAAAAAGATGTGGAACAGTGAGACGAGAGTGTTTAGGAGATAATAGGAAACATGGTTGATAAATCTGGGGTATAAATGTAAATTTACACTAATTTTATGTGGACGTACAAAAACATCCCTAGAGATATCATTGCCCTAATTTTTTATCTATGTTGCGTGAGGTACACTCAAACTCAAAGTACAAAACCCTAGACAAAAAATTCCCCTCAGCATTATTCCCGGACTATAAAACTAACAATAATACATTCTCATGTTCTATACCTAAACCTAAACCATTGAACACGCAACTTTTCTTAACGAACATCTCACGAGCCGCCACACACACACCAGCTGCACCGAAAATGTCATTCTCACTAACTAACTTTAATTTCCGGTCAAGTTCACCGTCAAATGTCAGTCAGTCGCGTCTCCGTCTGACGGTAAGAGTGAACGGAGTGAGATTAGGTTAGGGTTACCGAGTAAAGGTCGTATGGCTGCTGATACTCTTGATCTGTTTAAAGTATTGTTTCTCAATATCTTTTTTCTAAGTTTTATCATAAATTAGTTTTTGTTGAGTTTTTTAATTTATTTGTTTTGAACAAATTTTGAAGGATTGTCGATTATCTGTTCGCTGTCAGAATCCTCGAGATTATGTTGCGGATATTCCTCGGGTATATTTATATTAATTAGTTTTATAAAAGTATATATAGTGAGAACAAAAGTAGAAATGTGTCCAATCGTGCATTATGTGTTATACGCTTTAGTTATGTTGCTAAGTGTAACTTTGAAAGTTTTGTTGTATGTTATCCATGTATATCTATATGTTTAGTTTATATAGTCAAGCATTATCATTTTTTGAATTGCAGTTGGGAAGGTTTGGGGTCGTTTAGTTGGTGAAAAATTTTCATGTTTCTCCGTTTTTAAATTCCTAGAGAAGGGAATGGTTTTTATTCTCTAGAGAAAAGTTAAGAATTTTGAAAAGCCGTTTAGATAGAGTTATATTTTTCCTTTATAAGAAAATGAAAAGATGTTTAGATGAAACTATTTTCAAACATTTTTTTTTCAGTCAACTATTTTTTTTCATATTAGATCTTTGTACGTTTTCATACGTTTTTTACGTCTTTAAACGGACGAAAATGTAGAAAAACAGTTAAACGGATGAAAAGGATAAACAACGTATTAAACCGGATGAAAACGTTTATAACAACAGGGCAAAAACGGATGAAAACGTTAAAACCAAAAAATATTAAAAATAATTACCAAACGTTCCGTTGCCTAGGACGTTGGCGGATGTTTCACGAGAGATTAGGGTTTGAATGATGTATATTTGATGTTTTATAGATCTCGTTTCTTTTTATTGATAAGAAAATAAGAATGAAAAAGGTGAATGATAAAATGAACTTTTCATTTTTTTGGTTAAAATCTTTTATATAATAAAAGAATTATATCATTTCGGAGTTTTCTATCAAATTGAATCTTATGAATTAAAAAGTTGGACCTATCAGATGGCTTGATTTTGCCACGTAGACAAAATCATGTATTCTGATTGGTCAATAAAAGTCAAAATTGAATTAATTTTGTCATGATTAAAAAATTTTGGTGGAGGATTTTGATGTAGAAAAAAAAACATATAAATCTTATGTGTCGAAAGTATGGAAAACAAAACCTTGAACCAAAGCTGATGTATTTAAAAAAATTTTAGTGGTTTAATTTTAAATAAATTATATGGAGTTAAGTGTAAATTTATAAATTTACAAATTATATTATAACTTTAAAAAATAAACAAATAACCCTTAAACTTTATACCGCTAGACTTTATATTTTAAAATACAACAAACGCAAATACTTCTTACTTCAAACAAAGATTTAACATTATTTAATCACATTAAATCTACCAAGACTTTTCAGTAACTTTTTCTTAATCGTATAAACTCATGATGTACAATCCGAATAGCAAAAAAAAACGGTCGAAGTCACATCCAATTAATCGTATATAAAGAAAACAAAGTTTTCTACGCTATTCATGATGGGTTGAAAGAACTTTACATTTTCTTTTCTTTTGGTTTAATACGTACTAAAATTCTAACAATTGAATTTCTGAAAAAGTATTTATTTCATTGACATATTTGCAAAAGTGGAAAATAAATGGTTCGAAATTAACGAGGAGAAAAAATCATCCACCTTGTGGCTTCGGAGGTTTCACTTCAGCGCCTCCGGGCTACCTAAAAAGGGTAGTTTCGCTCGGATTAGTTGCTTACAATATCGGAATCAAACAACAGTAAATCAAAAAAATATAATTTAGTAATTATCTTACTACGTAATTTATAAAATTTAATATAATTTTATTCACTTTCATATAATTTCTATAAATACTCTATACATAAACTTATAAACAGAAAAAATAAAAATTATATATATTTAAAAAAAAATAATGTTTAAAACCCCGTGCATGCTTACGGGGGCATTAAAACTAGTGTTGAAAAAAAGTGAAAATGAGAATTCTACTTTTTTGAAAAATGTCGAAAAAATGCGACTAATAGGATTTTCAATATTTTTCTTTTCACATGAAAAATTTACTGGAAAAATGAGATATTTTTCACCAACTAAACTGCCATGTTTAAAAAGGAAAATGTAGTTTGTGATTAGGTGTATGGTTCATATGGCCCATGGTGCATATTGCACTGCATTGCACTACATTACAAATTGCTTTTCTGTAGTTAAAGAGAGTTTGTGTGGGTTAGAGACGTAATGGTTTAATATTGGCCGTAAAAAGTTGAACCGTAGGTTTAAAAGCCTTTTTCTTTTATGTACAAAGTTTTTTTCTGTAGTTAAAAGTTGATCCATAGTTATCATATTGCAGTATAACAAAGTTTTCAGTTTATGTACAGGGTTTCATGGTTGTGAGTAACTTATTTACAATGTAAACTTGCAGCTTGCAAACTTAGAAGTCTGGTTTCAATGTCCGAAAGACATCGTACAAGAACTCGTTTCAGGCGATCTAGACCTTGGTATCGTTGGTCTTGACATGCTTAGCGAATATGGACAGGTAATACAATTTACGGAACAATATGTTGTATTTTATCTTAATTTAATGCAACCTTCTATGCTGTTTATGTATTTCTTTTTCTTCTTAATTAGTGTTGAACTACGTCGTCAGCTATATTTTGCACTTATCATGCCTAAACAGGTTTAGCTACTTGAGCAACATTAAATGAATCACACGTTATAAAAGTCGTTATCATTTGATACTTTTGTGTATGCACAACTTTTCCTACCATTTGAGTGATTTATGTACAAGTACTATTGGAAACAGATAAAACCTGCTATATATATTATTAAGTTTATGTAATTAAAACCTTAGTATAAGTTTTATTTAGGCCTAAAGTATGTATGCACGTTTTTATTTGGGTCACATGTCTAAAATTGACCCATATGACAGTTATTATAGTTTAGTTAGTTATTTACAGTTAGAAAGGAGAAGGTATAATGTGAATGACCCCTCACATATGGTTCAATCATGGCCTTTTTCACTTCCCTCTAAATAGTTTGTATCTTAAAAACCAGTTTTGATCATTCAAAAGTATATGTAATGTATCCGTTGTTATTTGTTTTACATGTTTGTACCATTTTACTGCAATTCTACACACTTATCCCAAACACCCCTCTGTCTCATCTCATGGCCAATCCGAATTCCTTTTCAAGTAAATGGCCAAAGTCAACCAGACATACATATGGTTTGGCCAACACTTGGTATCAGAGCAAGCCTGGGAAACATTTGGAAATGAGGCAACACCTTGATTTCTTACAGAGAGAACTAAGGAGGCAGAGAAAAGCAAAGTTGGGTTCCTGCATAAAGCAGATATCAAAGGATTGCAAGGAAATGCTAAGGAAGAAGTTGGATGAAATAATGCAGTACAATACAACCTTGAACCAACCACAATCCACAAGCACTGCACAAGACAAGTACAAGAACTATAAGTGCTTTCAATGCAAGCAGTTGGGAACATTTGTAAAAATTCTCCAAGGATGACAAACAAAGATATGGATTACAAAACTCGCGACTCAATGTCAACTTTGCAAGAGAGGGAAAAGTAAGTCTCAAGCCATCAAAGCCATCTGTTATGCTAAAGTATCCAGAGAGCATCCATTTCTTCACAAAATGCATGATCAAAGGAACTGATCATGCAAATTGAGATGACATATCGGTTTTACAATTTAAGGCCAATAAGACGACAAGCATCTGTGCTATAATATTAGAGTCCTTTGTAATATCAAGGAAGATTTCTCACGTCAATAGATTGGCGAACCAAGGAAATCTTTTCACCCTATGGATTGGTGAGGTTCTGAATAATTAAACGATTGTAGGACCCAGGGATTGTTAGTGCCTGGTGTTCACCTATGCACAGAAGTATACTAGCACTACTCTCCCTGGATTTACTAAAATAACAAGGTTATGAGTTATGTATGAAAACAACAGATTGCAGTCTGGGCTTATCTGTTTGACAGCAAAGAACGTCCAGGAATTTGATGAAGATAAAATGAGGCTTTTGCACAACAATTATCTTGAAGCTTACTTTGAATCACTGGCCAATAGAATGGAAAAGCATGGACGCAAGACTTGATCAAGATAAAAGTAATCTTACTCAAACAAAGGTTCAAAACTTTCAATGCTTATGTAACTTTTTCATTTTGATCACCAGGATGATTTGTTAAGTCAAGGAATGGGCCTTCATTAGAAACAAGTTTAACAATGTAGTGGAAATGGTTCTATAATACTACCAAGAGAGATCACTCCCTGGGCCAATCCCTACCAACATTAAAAGGAATTGCAAATAACTTGTCCTTTGATCGTTTACATACGAACGGTAAAGGATCAAGAGGATATCTGAGTGTGCACTTCTGTCAAGAATTTGACACAACTGGCGAAATTTTAGGATTGTCTAAAGGAAATAGAGAAGAAATTAAGGAATGCTACATGAAGTACTTGGATGTTCTTACATCTTACTTTAAAACTGCAAGAGCACCACAAAAGGAATACATTGTTGGATTTAACCAGATCATTCCTAAGATGCCTACAAAGGTAGAAGGCAAAGACAAAGCTAGTTTGGTCTCACCATGGAACTTTGGTGAGCTGGTGCAAAAACATAACAAGGAATGCAGTATAGAAGGATAAAAGAAACGTTGGAGCACTTTGGTGTCAATATTAGAGGACACCTAAGAAGAAGATGACAGTCAAGAACAACAATCCTATTCACCCTTACAAAGGCACAGGATCGCAAAGGAATGGAACTAGGAACATCAATCTCAAGGATCTTGGACAAGGAAGACTCATACAATAGTTCCAGTGATGAACTCATCATCATCACTTAAGGAACAAGCATTTCAGGTTTACAATCTTGGGGAGGAGAATGTTGGAGAACAAGATCATAAACCTGCATTTATATTATCCCCCCCCCCCCCTACGTTTATGTAATTAAAACTTAGATAAGTTTTTATTTAGGCCTACAGTATGTATGCACATTTTTATTGGGTCACTGTCTAAAATTGACCCATATGACAGTTATTTTATTATAGTGTTAGTTAGTTATTTTACTGTTAGGAAAGGGAGAGAGTGGTAATGTGAATGACACCTATCACAATGGTTCATCATGCCTTTTCACTTCCTATAAATAGTTTGTATCTTAAAACAGTTTGATCATTCAAAAGTATATAGAATATATCTATTGTTATTCTGTTTTACTTGTTTATACCTATTTTACTGCATTTACACACTATCCCAAACACCCCATCTGTCCATCTCATGGCCAATCCGAATTCCTTTTCAAGTAAATGGCCAAAGTCAACCAGACGTACATATGGCTTGGCCAACAAGTACTTCAATTATAACATACTGATTTTTATAAAGTACCAATTATGCTTCTGAACTTTTGAATTATCATAAAAGTACTAATTATCCTTCTGTTCAAAGATTATCTCGTCTTTGGATTGAGAACTCTCTTCATAGCAGAGCATCTCTTGGCGTAAGGTTTGTTTAAAAATTGGGTTCAGACCCCTGTGACCTAATAGTTTCATAGTTATGTTTGTTTGCTTTACTTTAGGTTTTGTTTATGTGGGCCCATGCTTCTTCTTGTATCCTTTTTTTCTTCTCTCCTTTCTGTTTCTTGTTCTCTTGGCCATGGTGCCTTTAATATCATTGTTGTTTCCAAAAACAGGCCTTAGGTGGCAATCTAAAGTCCACAGCTTTGTAAGGTCTGTTGACCATTCAGCTAGAAGGTGTTCCAGAATATTTTTTCATTCTCGGATGGGTTTATTAAATCACTTAGAAGAGGTTCTGAATTTTTATCTTGCGTCAGCTGAATGTACCTCAGTTTTAATCTTTATCTGGATAATATATATATAACCAGTAGAGCATTATGTTTGCTGATTGTTTCTACAAGGAAATGAAGATCTAATCCTTGTTTACGATGCACTTGGATATGCATATTGTCGTTTATCTCTTGCAGTAAGTCGGTTTTCTCTTTTATGAATTGACGTATGAATGTTAACTAATCTCTTAGAAGTTAAAAATATATGTGTGACATTCTTTTCTCATTCTTTTAGATTCCAAAAAATGGGATCTTCGAGAACATCAATTCAGTAAAGGAGCTAGCACAAATGCCTCAGTGGACTGCTGAGAAGCCACTAAGAGTCTCTACGGGTTTCACTTAAGTAAGCAGCTAATTTCTTACGTAATACTGTTACAATTTTCTTTTCTAGTAATTTGACCAAGCCAGAAGTTTAATTTGGGATCTGTTTTATATTTTTCTTTCGGCATCTGGGTCGTAAATTTCTAAAAGACAACGGTCTTCAGCATGTTGCCCTTTGAACTGCTGATGGGGCATTAGAGGCGCGTCCTCGTGTGAGTAAATCCTTTATCCTATTACTACATTAGATGCATATGAAGTGAAATTATATGTTTCATCTTCATATCATATGATAGATTCTCTCTAGAAACAACTGCATGATACGACTTCAATTTGGTTATGTGGATGAAGGTGAAAATCATCCATGTGCCTATATATTCAGTTATCTCCAAAAATTCTTGCTCGAAAACTTTATTCTGCAAAATTTCTTCTTATAAGCGCGAGCATATCATCTTTTTGGGCACTTATCTTATGCCTATTAAGATCGATAAACCCAATACACAGATCATCGTTTTACATCTTCTCTCGTCACAATCAAAAGATAAGCCTTTTTGTTTAATATCTTTGAGACCTCAAATTTTCTATTTATATATGACTTTGTGAGGACCTTTCGGAATTATTTTGTCATATAATTCTGTAAATTACTTGCATTTTATTCCTGTAGGTTGTATCCAAGGATGTTTAACATCCCTACTCCACATATTTGCATCTTATACCTGCAACTATATGCTTCCCTAATTCTTTTTTCCAATATCCTTAATTCTTTTTTCCAGATGGCTCTCTTACGTTTTCACACTTTCACATTTTGTTTGGCCCTTGATGTTTCTAGGTCTAAGTTATGATGATTGAGTTGGTTTCCTTGATGCATACCACAATGTTATTCATTGTATCTTAATATCATGACTGTGTTCATTGCTTTATTTAGATGGGAGTAGCTGTTGTTATTGTGGTCTTGTTAGTAGTGGAAAACCACATTGAACGAGAACTATTCAAAGAAAATGCAGTGGCTGTCTGTTTACAACAGTCAGGTTGTAGGGTTAATCTCAATTTGCTTGGAGCCAATGGCAGTTACAAAACTTGTTATAGTTAGTTATAAAACTTAAAAAAAAAAAAGTTATTATGGCAGTTACTAGGGACGGACACAACAGTTGGATTAAACAAAACCAACTAACCCTTTCATTCGTGACTTTTCATCATGTATAAATAGTAGAGATGTAAACATTCATCACAATCGATGACAGATTTATAGAAATAAAGTTCATTTCATGTTTATGGTATATAGGTAACTAATAGTCCTGTTATTATGGGGCCAACATTTGGTATTAGGCAGGTTGGTTAAAACCAAATATCATCATTACCATGTCTTTCTGTTTTGAATCAAGAAGAACCAGTTTGTTTCGAAACAAAAAAAAACAAAACACTTTGCAATATCAATTGAAACATAATCAAAAAAATCTATTTCGTGTGTATCAACAAGTATATCAAAAGGAACCACTTCTGTACAGGTGATCAATCATTTTATTGTGATTATTCAACGGCATCAAAGGGTCTTTTTTTTTGCTAAGGTTCAGTTTTTCCTAAGAACAGTCAAACCAAAAAACACCCTTAACCAGGAATCTTCAACTCATAGGTTAAAAATCTGAAACCCAGATTCAAAATAGAAAAACACATCGAAAGGATAACATTAAGTATCATCAAAAGGGCGCAAAATCAAATCATCAAAAAAGGGAACGAACACACCTGATTTTGAAGAAACAAGAACCGCACCCTTAATCGAATCATCAATTGATTCAGGTTATCCACAAACGCCCAAATCTTGGACGAATTTTTAAGATCCCCAATATTTGCGAAACCCTAATTGCATAACAAATCAAGTGGAAATCAGTGGTTCTGAACACAACGGTTGGAGAAGAAAGAACGGTTTTTTAAACCGGCCTTATTAATCGGCAGTTAACCACCACAGAGTATAAGGAAGAGAAGTAGAAGACCAGCAGAGGTCTTCACACACAGAGATGAGTCTTTCCCAAAAAGGAGGAAAAGGAGGGCAGATCTAAGCATTCAACAAAGAACAGCAGGGTCACCGGGTTATCATCCCCATCAGGTTTAAAAAATAAAACCGATAACCCCTCCACTTTTTGTTTTTTCTATTTTTCTAATCTATATTAGTTTTTATAGATATAGTTTTTTTTGAAAAGATTACTCTCTTTAGTTTTAAGTTAGGATTTTTTTAAAGGCTTATAGGTTAAAACTTTTTAATAACAAAAGGATTTTTGTTATTAACTATTATATTAGTACAAAATAAAATTCTATTATAATAAATAAAGGATTTTTATTATAAAATAACAAATAAAGGATTTTTGTTATTAGACAAAATTTTATTTTACAAACACCTAGACTTAGACTTTAAGACAAAAGTTTTTAATATGTCCGGGAAAGATGATAAGAAAATAGAAGAGGGTACTTCTAAAATAAAAGAAATTGGGTCAACAACCCATTTTCAATGCCCTCATGACTAAATTAGCAAATTATATCTTAAAATTACAATTAAAATAAAAGTAATAAAAATATAAAGTACATGAAAGAGACCGCAGTAATTATCTCAGGAATCAATCCTCTGTTTGAGAGTAGGACCGAGCCTAACATAAAGATGACGGAAAAACACATTCATGGATAACAACAAACAACAGACATTGATCATTATCAAACGTACCAAAATTATGAGCAACACCTTCCGCTGATGGCCATGGTATCCTTAAACATACGATTACTTAATGTATGAAAAGATGTCTCATACATCTGATGTATCTCGTACATGTTCTTAATGTCATACAAAAGAACTAGTTTATCCTTTTCGGCTTCTTAGCCTTAGACGCCCACTACCGCGATGCGAGGTGCGGAGTCTGATGCGATGGGTTTGCTTTTAAGAGAAAGGATTATGTTTTTAGGGACACAGATTGATGATTTTGTAGCTGTTGGATGCTGAGGACCCTAAGAAGGATTGTGTATTATTAGTCAGTTGTGTTGTTGGATGCTGAGGACCCTAAGAAGGATATTAGGCTTTTCATTCATTCTACTACTCTTAGTACTACTTTACTACTTATTTTTTTATAAAAGTTTTGATTTTTATTAAAGGGTTTGTTTCTAATTGGTGTTGATTTACTGTATTGGTTGTTAGGACTAATTTAGGAATTTTTGGTTATTTGATTCTGATTATTCATTTGTGGGAATTAAACTCGAACAAAGAGCAATGCGTTCTGTTAAGTTCAGAAAGTGATATAACGAATTGAAATAATCATTTGTGTATGATTATTTTCATATACCATCCATTTTTGGGATATAACGAAATGGTCGTTAGTGTGTTAATAGGAAGTGAGGAAAAAACCTAAATCGGCTAAAAAAAAGTTGGCCGCCTTTATATGCATAAAAAAGTGGAGTACCTTGATTGGAAGTAAACCCTAAGTTGAATGCTTTTTTGTGCCATTTACCCATAATTGATTATTTGGCTGATAATATAAATCTTATGTAGGTGAACCATTGAAAATGTCTTTTTCGTTCAAATGTTGGACGTTATATTCAAAGATGGTAAAATGGTTCGCAATAATGGGTAAATATGCTAAAGTATGTTTATCAGATTAGTTCAATTTGAACATCAACACTTGTCATTTATTTATAGCAATCGGTTGGTGATTTATGATGATAGTGGGTTGGGTTGGTGGTGGAGGCGATGTTTGGTAGTGATGGTGGTGGGGAGGCTTGGTGGCGACGAAGATGATTGATGGTGGTGGTAGTGGTCGGTGGACTTGAAATGTAAAACTTAACGGATGCTCGTTTAATATTTAACGAAAATACTCAAATTGGCTAAAAAATACAAGTTTGGTGCCCTTTTATGCAAATAAAAAAGTATGATACCTTGATTGTAAATGACATTTAAATTGAGTACCTTTTTGTGTCATTTACCCTAAATTAAAATAGTAAAAAGGTCTACATGTTAAACAATTGCAAATTTGCAATGTTCAATGTGTTCTGGTCCGCTTTGAAAAAGATGTGGAACAGTGAGACGAGAGTGTTTAGGAGATAATAGGATCATGGTTGATAAATCTGGGGTATAAATGTAAATTTACACTAATTTTATGTGGACGTACAAAAACATCACTAGAGATATCATTGCCCTAATTTTTTATCTATGTTGCGTGAGGTACACTCAAACTCAAAGTACAAAACCCTAGACAAAAAATTCCCCTCAGCATTATTCCCGGACTATAAAACTAACAATAATACATTCTCATGTTCTATACCTAAACCTAAACCATTGCACACGCAACTTTTCTTAACGAACATTGATAAGTGTAAAATACACATATCCATTTATACTTAAAATAACCCAATTAAACCCAAAACAGTCCGAAAATAGCAAAAATATGCTTGTATTTGTGTTTTGTGTGTGCAGGTATGGATCAGTCAAAAATCACAAGAAAGCAGTCAAAAATGAGCAAGCACGGACACGAGAATCAGAAGAGTACAAAAGCCGGAAGCAAAGCCAGGAAAGTCAAGCCTCAGTCAAATCCAGTCAATCTATGGTCAATAAAGTCAACAAAGCCCATCTTCCTTTTATAACATCCACAAGGGCTAGTTTTGCTATTCCCGAAAGTTATTTATAACTTGAAAAAGGGAAAAGGAAGAGAGGGGCTAAAAGTGCAAACTTCCCAAACTCCAACAGTTTTAACTGTCGAAATAAGGGCGCCAAAGGTGTTACTGTTCACCCATCGTCCCGAAAATTACCATCCAGTCAAAAACAAAGGGGTTTCTCAAATTAAAGGGCTAGATGGTCAATTAAGGAGCTCATAAGTGCAAGGCAAGGGTCAAATCAGTCTTTCCAAGAGAATCATTAGCCCAAGTTCAAGCTAAAGCCACGTCAACAATGGTGAAAGCACAAAATTATGTGGGTTTTTGTGCTAAAACACTCACAAAAGAAGCACAAACGTCACATCAATGGAATGACACGCTGGCAATCCTCAGGTGTCCACAGCTTGATCAAACGGCCACAAATGAAGCTCAAATGATTGAAGAAATGATTGGCCAGGATTGAAAGATTGGAGAGCAGGGCTAGAGATCCTAGAAGCTTCTTTCAGCACCTATAAATAGGCCTCACCTCTCACACACAAGATATCTAGTTTTTTTTAGTAATTTAGTCTAGCTTAAATCTCGTATTTTTCTTTAAATGTAATTTTCCTTAAAATGTTTTGTAATCTCCTTTCAAAGTAATGTAATCAGTTTCTTCAATTAATGAAATTCAGTTTTTAATGTTTTAAATCTCGTTTTCTAAGCTCTCATTTTAAGTCATAAGCTCTTTTAATAAGCTAAGTTGTCTCATAAGCTAATAAGCTCATTTAAAGCTCTTTCAGTCTATAAGCTGAAATAGAGCTTATGGATCTACTAAATTTGAGCTTTTGGAAGGAATCTTAACTGGAAGAGATCTCAAAGGACTTATACCCTAGCTTATTATATAAGCAGGGAGCTTGTAGCTGCCTTTATTGGTCCTCTTGTCTTTAGCTATATGATATGTAAGTGTTCTCTTTCATTTTCCTTTAATTTACAGTTTTAAATAAGATATTATTGCTTGCTAAGTTTAGATCTGCTTATTTGCTTATTCTCTTGCTTATTATGTTTAAATATCTCTTTCTATGCTATATTAGTTATATTTTCTAGTCCTTTTTTTGCTAAATAGTTTATAGATCATATAGTTACTAATTTCTTTCTGTCATAAAAACTGTCTTAAAATCCAAAAATATTACTTAATTAGTTATGATCTAGAATTTACTTATTCAGTTGTTGTAATATGATGATTAAGTTTGTTTTAAGCTAGTTTTTTTATCTGGTATTTAAGCACTTTGATCATTAGATTCTCTAAAAAAATGCTTTTCTCAAATCTGTCATAATTGAAAAGGGGAGTTTTGGTTTAGTGTACTCTTGATTTACAGCTATAGCAAGTACAACATCAGTTAGTACTATCTGAACCTTTACACTACCAAGTACTAACATAAAAAGTAAGTACTGCTACCTTTAAGTTTCATTCAGCTTGTCAATTCATAGTACTAAGTTAGTCATAGCTTATTAGACTTCAGCTTTATTTTTTCATTTCCTAGCTTATTTCATAGTTTAATTCTCATCTTAAAAGTCAAATTGCATCAGCAGTACTTTCAAGAGAAAGAACTGCTGAAATTTTTACACTACCAGTATTAACCATAAGTTAGTACTGCTACCTTTAGCCTAGTTTTAAGTTCAGTAATTTCAGGATTTAGCTTATCAAACTTTGTAGGACTTGAGTTTTAATATAGCTTAATATAGAATAATTCTTAGATTACATTTTCTAGCTTATTTACATAGCTTATTTTTGCTGTCAAAAAGTTAAAAAGCCAAAAACAGTACTTAGAAACCTTAGGATTTGAAGTTGTTAATTTAGCTTATGGGTCTAGATTTTCTAGCTTATATAGATAGATTATAAGTAGTTTAAGTTGTCCATTAAGTTCTAGAGTCTAGTTTAGTTTTTTTAAGCTTTTAAGCTCATTTGGATTTTGTGCTCCTTTGCTTATTTCCCGAGTTTGCCCGAATCATGCTTAATTTCAGTAGTTTAAAAGCACTTTTAGGTTAAATTTCCTTGCATTTTTAGATTAAGCACATCATAAGCTTCCTAGAACACTTTTCCTTTTTCACATTAAGCTTAATTTGAGCTCATATCTGATGTTTTAGAGGTAAAACATAGCAAACCCCTAGTTTCTGTAACAGCTTAAAGATAAGTTCTTTTTGAGCTTATTTGTGAGTTTCATTCAGCCCAAGGAGCCCTGTTATAATTTTGTTCCCACTAGCTTCCTTTACAACTTTGCTTTTCTTGAGTTGTTCATATTAATCTCTTGTAAATATCGAATGCTTATTGGACTTAATTGTGATCGGGGTTAAGATTCTCAGGGTAGATAATGTAACTTTGAAGTTAGATCGTTAAACTAAGTTGTCCTCGTTAGTCAGTATTTCTTCTCCATTATCTCTTAGATCTTTGCACCATTAGTCCATAGTGTAAGTATGTTAATTAACTTATTAGGTTTTAATTAGTAATTAGGTTAATTTTTAATTAGTTTAAATAAACTTTTATAAAAAGATAAAAATTAAGGCTTTTATTTTTAATAATTTTCGGCATTTTTCTTTATTTAGTGAAATTTTAGTTTACATTTTTAGGGATTTAAAATTTGTTTACTTGCTTAATTGTCATTAATTTTGCATCTTAATTTCCGTAGTAATAGCTTATCCAAAATATCTTTGTTCCATTCAAATCAGGATCCGAACCTAAACGTGGTTTCAATTTCACTAGTCATTGGGGATAACGACCCGTGGGTGAAACATACATACCCGGGTTAACAACATATTTTATATTAAGATTAGTAAAATATTTTGTAGAGAGAATTTAATCATGGTAAACATGGTAAATTTTTCTTAATTACTCTTAAGGTTATATTTTATATATATTTCACGTGTGTAAAACTTCGAATCAGTTTTTGGCGCCACTGCCGAGGAATAGTGTTTACGATTCCTACGTTTTTTGTTTGTTGATTTGGTTTGAAGATCCTTTCGTCCTCGAAAGTTTCATTCTTGTTTTAAAATTTAAAAAATTCAAAAAAAAAAATCAAAAATATAAAAAGTAAAAAAATATTTTCCTTTATCTTTTTAGTATAAGTAAAAGATAAAAAATAGAAAAATAAAAAACATAAAAAATTGTCCTTATAAAAAAGAAGATAAAATAAAACAAAGTATGGTAATTGAACAACCAACAAATAATATCATTCTATTGAGATATTACATTTCAATTCCGTGAGACTTGTTGGTTCCCAATGTAATCAAAGATTTAACACTTGCCATTTGTGTCTCTACCAAGTACGGCTCACCTTGAACAAGAAATTTTCCAAGAGCTACCGTGAAGTATGTTATAATTGGTTTAAGTCTCTTTCCGTTAATCGTTAAAATTCAGTACTTTAAAAAAAAAAAATTAAAAAAAAAAAGGAAGATGTAAAGTTTTGCGTTTTTTAATTGGTTAGTTTTTTCTTTTTAATGCGCCTCGTAGTCGCAATCTCGAAGACGTCGACAACAACAAAATCTTCCGGTTGAACCAATTGTTGAACAAAACGTTGTTCCAATGGCCGACAATCGAACAATGGCCCCAAATTTTACAAACAATCACACCGTCAGGGATATGAAGATGCTATAGTTTTGTCCCACCAATCATGCTAACAATTTCGAGCTTAAACAACCTTTGAATCAATCTGTGTGCAAAGTACACATTTACGGGTAGACAAGATCCTCACAATCACCTCGATTATTAATAAGTCACTTCAACGTTTAAGAAGACATCCAGAAGTTCCGAACACTTAGGTTTAAGCTTTTTCTTTTCCCTTTTTCTCTAGACGGGAAGCCCGAGATTGGTTAGACATGAACCACCTAGAATCAATTCTCACATGGTACGACCTTGTTTCAAATTCATAAATCAATAAGTCCCACCTTCAAAAAGACCACTTACTATCGAATGAGGATCATTACTTTTTATCCAAACCCAAACAAGCCTTAATGAATCATGGAACGTTTTGAAGGACTCTTCTTCAATGTCCTCACCATGGCTTCTCGGAACTTTCACCAAACTCGATACATTTTTACAATTCTTTTGAATTCAAACGATCAAGATGCCTAGATTCTGCAGCAGGTGCAATTTCTTTAGAACAAAATGCCTCAATAATGTTAAGCGATTATTGAAAGCAAATCAAAATTCGTTAATCCCGAAGAGACTCGTGCTATTATTTAAGAGTGAGTACGGATGCTCCTCTTTCTAATTCTTCACCTTCTAATAATTCTTTCGATATGCAAAACAAATAGTCCGCTCTCTCGAGGATAAAGATGACATCAAATATGACCACAAAGTGAATGAAGATGAAAAGCTTTAGTTGTTACACTCCTGCACCATACAAAGCAGTTGAGAAGTATTTGTTTACTTGTTAGGATCGAATCACAATTTTAACCATTGTCCCGTTAACTCGAGTGTGAAACGATTTTCCAGTTTTTCATGACAATATCCAACAATTCAACAAACCGCAGCTGTTGATAATTTTCCTCCAAAGAACCACCTTCAATTTTGCAAGTCAAAAGAAACCACCGGGTTTCAATTCACACCGAATGTTTCATAACAACCAAAACGTTATCAAGGAAACCAAAATTAATTTCAAACCAAAAACCGCGTGGAGGAAACTTTAACAAAACCGTCAAAACAACCAAATCATATTTAATCAAGGCTCCACCATATCAACTACCAATCAATCAAGTTTTATAGTGTTTTGAAAACGGATTTTGAAAGCTACATCAAAGCAAACGATGCAATATTGAAGAATGTGCAAAATCAAAATCAAGGATTGCAAAATCAAATGGCAAATGTTACAAGTTTGTTAACAAGCCTTTGCACCAAGTTTGATGATTTAGGCAATACCAACCAAACTTCAAGTTCAAGTTCTTTACCTAGCAATACCATTCCAAACCCAAGAAATGAAGCCAAGGCAATTACCACTCGTAGTGGTGTTCTCATACGATGGGCCCTCACGATACCATTCCACCTGCCGTAAGTGGAAAAGGAAAGAGTGAGTAACAAAGGATACGGAGCTACAAGCCACCGAAGACATCCGAGACCTCACTCCATTGGTCCAGGAACAAACCAAAGACAAAGAACCAATTGAAGAGCCTTCTTTCGTTGCTAACAAAGCCAAACCTAATTTGCCTTACCCATCAAGACTCAACAAACAAAAGATTCATGAAAAGGATGATATCCTAGCTTCAAAGTTTATGGAAATCTTCCGTAACCTCACTTTGAGCTAAGTTTCGCAGATGCTCTCATTCATAATCCAAAGTTTGTCTCCGATGTTTAAAAAGAGCTGTAATAACAAAGACCATAATTTTGAGCTAACAAAACTCCGTGAAATGAGAATTGTAGTGCTGTTGTCCTATAAAAAGCATCCATAAAAGCAGGTGACCCCGGTCGATTACCTCATTCCTTGTGAATTTTTCAGAGTTTCGATAGTTCCTTAGCCCTATGCCGAACTAGGTGGTAGGTATCAATCTCATGCCTTTATTCCATTGGAAAAAGCTTCAATACTCCATGCCAAACCGAAACAAAAATGGGTATTGAGAATTAGCCGAAACCGTACAATTTCCAAACCAACCGGTGGTAGCTGAAAATGTTATTTCAAAGTAGGAAATTTTACTTTCCCGCCGACTTTGTTGTTCTTGATTTTATACCGAATCCACGATTACCGATGTACTACGTCGACCCTTATTCTTATGATTCTCATGCTTTAAATCGATGTTTACAAGTGATAGAATACTCTGGAATGATGATCAATCGTAACCCTTAAATGTGTGATGCAACCTTCCTTTCATACACAATCTCGAATCATTGAAGAAAGTTGATCTAATCGATGTCACTTGTGAAAGATACACACAAGAAGTACTTTGGATTTTTCCGATTCTGATGCTTACAACACTCCTTTCTCCATACTTCGATCCGATGTTTCCTTACATCATCTCCAGCACTCACTTCCTTTTGATGAAAAGTGATTTTTCTACTCTTTTGAGGAAGCCGAATTCTTTTATAGTAATACGATGATGAAACTCATTTTCACCAGGTATCAATGCCCACATACCTACGATCCCGAGGGTGACATTCTCATTCTTGATGCACTTCTCAACAGTGATCCATTACCTTCACCAGACCAAGGAGATTACTACCCTGGAATTCAAAAGGATCTTAAAGTTGTTGAACCAAAAGAGTCTTCACATTTGAACCAAAAGATGAAATTCCCGAAGTCGAACTTAAATAGTTAACCTCCGCATGGATCTCGAAGAATGCATTCTTAGAGAAAATAACAAACTTCCAGTGAAATCTCAAAAGATATTTGAGCCAAGATGAAAAGACCGACGACTCATTCAAAGTTCTCAAAAACCAAAAAAAAGCAATTGCTTGGAAATTTTTTGATATCTGAGGCATAGATCGCAGAATTTTGCTCACAATCAACAAAATCCTTTTAGAAGATGAGTACCACCCTTCAGTCCAACAACAAAGGAGGGTACCCCTAAAAATCCACGACGTCATCAAAGAAAGAAGTAGAAAAACTTCTTGACGGCAGGGGATTTTTTTGGGATTTATCCACTCTCGGATAGGTCCCATAGTGTTAGTCCAATCCATTGTGTTCGCTAAATAAAAGGTTGGGTATGGACCGTTGATCAAAAACGAATAAAATGAGCTGGTGCCTACAAGATTAGAACGATAGAGTTTGCATCGATTAACGAAAGTTAAATGAAGCAAACTTGTAAAGACCATTTTTCCGTTACCATTCTGGACCAAAATGTTAAAGAGCGTAGCCGGCAAATACGGAGTTTAAATTTTTTCTTTAGATGGTTTTTCAGGGTATTTTCAAAATCCCATTTGAATCCAAAAGACAAGAAAAAACTAACATTTAACGAGTGCCCATAACATACGGAACTTTCGCGTACCGTCGTATGCCATTCGGTTTGTGCAATGCACCCGGAACTTTCCAACGTTGTATGATGGCCATTTTTCACGATATGATAGAGAAAACAATGGAAGTTTTTATGGACGATTTTTTAGTTTTTGGAGATTCTTTTTCCTCTCGTGCTTGCCAATTTAGATAAAATGCTTAAAAGGTGTGAAGACACCAAATTAGCACTAAATTGGGAAAAGAGCCATTTTCATGGGTTAATAGAGGGCATGTTTTAGGACATAAGATATCTAGAAAAGGAACCTGAATCGATAAGGCCAAAGTTGATGTAATTTTCTAAGCTTCCTCTATCCAACGACCAGTTAAAAAGAATTTCGAAGTTTTCTCGGCATGCTGGATTCTATCGAAGATTTATCAAAGACTTTTCCAAAATCTCTCGACCCATGACCCATCTCTTAGAGAAAAACACTCCTTTCATTTTTTCGGAAGATTGCATTCTAGCCTTTCAAACATTGAAAAAGAAGTTGACCGAAGCTCCAATTCTCATTGCTCCTCAAATTGGGGATCCCTAATATGTTTGATATTATATTTTGGGGTGGGGTGTGGGGGGGGGGGAGGGTTTGGGGGGTGGGTTTGGAGGTGGGAGGGGGGGTGGTGGGGGGGGGTTTTGCCCCACACCCCCCACCCACCTTTGAAATCAGTGGCGATGCAGAGTGATTATAGCAATCGGATGCGTTCCTAGGACAAAGATTGAGAACATTTCCTTTCCGACACATTTCTATTATGCAAGTAAGACTAAGACAGAAGCATAATCAAACTACATAACAACCGAGAAAGAGATGCTTGCAGTTGTTTATGCTTTCGAGAAGTTTCGATCATATCTAATCATGAACAAGAGTGTTGTTTACACGGACCACTCTGCTTTGAAATACCTTTTCAACAAGAAAGACGCCAAAGCAATATTGCCTTCGGATGGGTCTTACTTCTTCGGAATTAGATTTTAAGTTTACGATACTAGGGACCGAAAACTCAGCAGCGAATCACCTCTCGCGACTTGAAAACCCTTACGAGATTGTTTTTGATCCCAAAGAGATTACAAAGAACTATTCCTTTAGAGACTTTAATGTGTTAACTTCTAAAGACCAAAGTACCCCGTGGTTCGCCGACTTTGCTAACTACCACGCGGGGAAATTCATTAAAAAAGGAATGACAACTCAAGAAAAAAACATGTTTTTTAAAGATGTAAAACATTATTTTTGGGATGACCCTTTTCTTTTTAAGACTTGTGCGGATCAAATGAATCCGAAGGTGAGTGTAAAGGAAGGAAAAGAAGGCTCTTGAAATTTCTCGAAGCTTGACAAAGTGGACCCACCGGGGAACTCTATAGTGCCAACTTTACCGCCAAGAATGTTTTTGAGTGCCGGTATCTTTTGTCCCAATCAATCCATTTATAAGGATGCCTACAGAATTTGTCAAAACTTGTGATGCTTGCAAAAACACGGCAAATCTCTCAACGTTTATGATATGAAATGCCTCAAAAATGTAATCCAATTTGTGAGATTTTCGATTTATGTGGGTTTCAGAATTTTATGGGACCTTTTTCCGTCCAACCTAGGGTAACAAATATATTCTAGTAGCCGTCGACTATCTTTCCAAGTGGGTTGAAGCGAAATGCGCTCCCTACCAACGATGTAGGTATTGTTAAGTTTCTTAAAATCCCTTTTTCTCCCGATTCGGTGCTCCGAGAGCAATCATAAGCGATTCGTGGGACCCATTTTTTTGTAACGAACAAAATTTGATAAGTTATGTCTAATATGGTGTCACCCATCGTCTTTCGAACTCCTTACCCTCCTCAAAATAACGAGTTCAAGTTTGAAGCAGAATCGAGGTCTCAAAAGAATTTTAGAGAGACGGTCGGAAGAAAACCAGGTGCCTCTGTCATATAAGTAAGATGATGCATTATGATGGGCTTTAGAAACCGCTTACAAGACTCCAATTGGATGTACTCCTACCAGTAGCTATGAAAAGCGTGTCATTTACCAGATGAGCTAGAACACAAAGCATATAGGGCTCTTAAGCTGCCAAACTTCGATATTAAAGACCGCAGGCGATCATCGAAAACTCCAAAAACTCAATGAACTAAGCGAGCTTCGGGATCCAAGCTTACGAGAATCTCGATAATCACAAGGAGAAGACAAAGAAGCTACACAGTATTCCAAGATATAAAACAGAATCTTCAATGTTGGTGATCATAGTCATGCTTTTCAACTCCCGATTAAAGATTTCTCACAGGAAAGCTCAAGTCCCGATGGTCCCGGACCTTTCACAAATCACTGAATTTTACCCTTTGGCACTGCCAAGATTGTCTCATAGCCGATGGGTTTCCTATTTTCAAAGTCAACTGTCACCGTTTGAAAGCCAATACTATTGGAGGGGATACACACCATTGGTTATCGCCGGACCTTCCAGACTTTCCCTTAGGACAGACTAAATTTAGGGATCGAGTCGAGCTTTCGATTCGGATAATAAAAAACAAGCCGCTTCATCACCGAACCCCATGCTTATCCTTTCTATTTTCTTTCTATTTTCTTCTCTAATGTGTTGTGTTGAGAGAGGCTTGTACTCTTTCCGATTTCTCGTTGTTTGTTGCTTGTTTGTTGTGATTTTTGCAGGATTCTCCTAACAAATTCTTTGAAGCCTCTCGTGTCCGGTGTTGTTTCCCGTTCTACTCGAGCTTCTCATCCTTTGTATGAATTTAGTTTGGGGAGATTCCATATCCTTTCATCATAATCGATTAACGTTTATCTTTGCATACTTCATAAAGCTTAGATTTACGTAGAGACCCGAATTTAAACATTGAGGACAATGTTTCGTTTTAGTTTGGGGAAGGGAATCTATCGATTTGATGTTTCTTGCTTATTGTTTTGTTCTCACGTACCCGTTTTCTCTCAAAAATAGCAAAAATTTTAAATTTTTAGTTATCATATATATAAAAAAAAAAGAAGATAAATGTTAAGACAAAAATGTAGGTTTTCCGCTGGTAAGAATAAGAAGTAATTTTTGACCCATCCGTACGTGTAGAGTTCTAGCTTTCTCCCTTAACAGTTAATGATGATAGTTTGTGCTAGTCCCATGTAGACTTTAAACATGCTAGACTTGAATTCATTAGTAAATGAAGACTTTTCTAATCTCAAGTAAATTTTAATTATGCACATTTGGATTTTAAAAATAAAAAAAAAAAAAATAATAAAATAAAAAAAAAAAAAAAAAAATTTAATAAAAAAAATAAAAAAAAATATAAAAAAGAAAATATATAAGGAGAGAGAGGATGTAGTTAACCTTAGTATTTATTGCAATATATTTTTGTGAAGATTAAGAGATGAAGTGTTGTTTACGTAATTAGGATGCTAAACAAAGTTTATTTGGAAAACTTAAGGGCTTATAAGAATACTTGTGATTTCTCCCCACGTAGTTCTTAAAAATGATTAATTATACGTGTTCTCTTTAATTTTTGCAAATTAGAGTTTTACTCTTAAAAGTCTAATCAACATATTCGGAGAAAAAGCTTTATCGATGATGAGTCAAACATCATTTGTAAATAAGAATTTTAGTTCGAGTTTATACTTTGGTTTTCTAAATACGAAATTTTTACTATTTGCAAAAAAAAAAAAAAAAAAAATCTCTATAAAATGTAGTTGGTGAATAAAAAGGATGCAAGTTATAAATCCTTAAGTGTTAATAATTAATATACAAACTCCATCGCAATAAAGTACATGGGCATTTGTCGGTTCGCTCCCGATGTGACATCGAAAGAAAGGATGGAGGTTGTATATTTAGGGTTGATATCATAATAAGTACGCGAGCTCTTGTCGGAGGCGAGGCCGATGTGTCGTCGAAAGAAAAGTGATACCAATTCCTAGCCTAATAAATAGTGAATAATAAAGTTGCAAAGTTAGAAAATAAATAGTAAAAGTTTCATTTTCTAAAACCAAGGTATTCTTTTTGAGCTAAGGTTTGCAAAAGTCTACAAAGCTTTTTCATCGGAAGTTCATGCGTTTCGGTTAGTATTCTCCGGATGGGGTGTCAAAAGCCTTAGCACTTACCCGATGACGGTGGGATCGCTAGAGAAAAATCAATTAGAACAAGTGAACAACGATGTTATAGCTAAGTAAGGTTTTTGTTTGCTTTGAGTAGTGATTCTTTCTAAGGAATTAACCTATTAAGCTACCAAAAGGCCCATGTGTAAAGCTTGGTCATATTTCAACTATCTAATATGTGGATTTAACGGTTTAAATTAATTTGAACACACTCACCTAAATTTATGATTTATGTCGGGAAGAGGAATTCACAAGTTGTAATTATAAGTAGTCTTAGCATTTTAGTTCGTAATTAGCAGTGATCTTATTTTTAAGCTTAGCATGGGAGAAGTGAAAAATCGGGGATGATGAAGTTATCTTTTAGACACTTAATTGTGCTTTTTGTTCTATGATCCTAAAAGTTACCAATAAGGTAATGAAAACAATACATTATGTCAACACAAAAATAAATTGTAGTAGGAAATTAAATATCAAGAAAAATCATAAAAAGAGAAAAATCTTAGAAAATGGGAAGTCGGGTGTTTTATAACTTGTGATCTCTTATCTTTCTCAACAGAAATCTTTGCTACTTTTCAAAGGGTTTTATTTTTGGGAATTTTGAGGTATTTGGTTATAAGGCATTTGTATTGCGTGAGGGACACTCAATCGTTTTTAGTTTTTGGGGAATTTTGATAGTGTAACAAACTACATATCCATTTAAACTTAAAATAACCCAATTAAACCCAAAACAGACCAAAAATGGCAAAAATATGCTTGTATTCGTGTTTTGTGTGTGCATGTATGGATAAGTCAAAAATCACAAGAAAACAATCAAAAGCGAGCAAACACGACACCAATAAGAAGAATACAAAGCCGAAGGCCAAATCCATAGCATTTCCTCTTATGAAGCCTTCAATTGGCCAATCTTGTGCAATCCCGAAAGTTATTATAACTTAAAAAAAGAAAGAAAGAAGGGAACTGAAGAGCCAAGCGCCAACTCCAACAGTTTTAACTGTCTAAAAAGGGCGCCAATCCAGTTACTATTCACCCGTCGTCCCAAAGTTACCTTTTACTCAAAATCAAAGGGGTTTTCCAAATTAAAGGGTGATAGGGTCAATTCTTAGCTCTCAAACCAAATGAAAAGTGACAAAACAGTTCTTTATCAAAGGATTACTTAACCTCTCCAATCAAAGGCCACGTCAAAAGTTGGTGAAAAGCACAAATTTATGTGGTTTTTTGTGCTAAAACCTCACAAAAAGAAGCACAAACGTCACATCAATTGAATACACGCTGGCAATCCTCAGGTTCCACAGCTTGATCAAAAACGGCCACAAATTAGCTCAAAAAATTGATTGAAGAAATGATTGGCCAAGGATTGTAAAGATTGAAGAGCTGGCTAGAGATCCTAGAAGCTTCTTTCAAGTGCTATAAATAGAGGCCTTTTCTCACACACACAAAAGGAGTAGTTTTTTTTAGTAGTAGCTTAATTTGAAATTTTTAGCTTAATTGTTTTAGCTTATTTTCCTTAAAATCATTTTGTATTCTCTTTTCAGTAATGTAATCAAGGTTTCTAGTTAATAAAATTCACTGAATATTTTAGATATCTTCTAATTATCTCTTTTATATAAGCTCCTAATAAGCACATTCAGTCTATAGAGCAGAAAATAGAGCTGTTTGAATTCAGTATTAATCTTATCTAACTTTAAATCAGTTAAATCTATATGGAATCCTTACTGAATTAAGCTTTGGAAGGGATCTTAACTTGGAAGAGATCCCAAGGGAACTTATACCCTATCTTATTAATAGCTAGGGAGTCTGTAAGCTTCCTTTATTGGTCCTCTTGTTTAGCTTGAGGAGTTTTGTTAGTTCTCTTTCATTTCCCCTTTAAATTCTAGTTTTAATAATGATATTATTGCTTGCCTAATTTTAGAAATCTGCTTATTATTGCTTATTCTCCTTTTGCTTATTAGTGTTTTACATATCTCTCTAGTGGCTTATTAGTTATATGTTTCTAGTCTTTTTTTGCATTAAATAGTTATAGATCATTAGTTACTAATTTTTCTGTCCAAAAAAACTCATAAAATTTCCAAAAATATTAGCTTAATTAGTTAAGATCTTTAGAATTTTACTTATTCATTGTTTAAATCATGATGATAAGTTTGTTTTAGAGCTAGTATATTATCTGGTATTTAGCACTGTTTCATTAGATTTCTCTTAAAAAGCTTTCTCAATTCTGTCATAATGATAAGGGGGTTGTTTGGTGCATTTTAGTGTAATCTTATTTACACTAGCAGTACTAACATCAGTTAGTACTAGCTGAACCTTTACACTACTATCAATACCAGTACTAAACCATATTGTAGTACCTAGCTACCTTTTAGATTTCAGCTTGTTCAAATCAGTAGTATTAAGTTTAGACCATAGCTATTATGACTTCAGCTTTAGTGTTTCATTTCGCTAGCTTATTTCATAGTTTTTAATTCTCCATCTTAAAATTCAAATTCATCAGCAGTACTTCAAGAGAAAGAACTGCAAAAATTTTTTACAACAACTACCTAGTATTAACCATATATTAATTAACTGCTACCTTAGCCTAGTTTTAATTTCAGTAATATCAGGATTTAGCTTATCAAAACGTTTGTAAGAGACTTGAGTTTTAATATAGCATAAATATAGATATAATTCTTAGATTACATTTTCTAGCATTTTTTTTTAATATTTTTATTTACATAGCCTTTTTTTGCTGTCAAAAAGTTAAAAAGCCAAAAACAGTACTTAGAAACCTTAGGATTTGAAGTTGTTAATTTAGCTTATGGGTCTAGATTTTTTCTAGCTTAAAATAAGATATAATAAGTAGTTTAAGTTGTCCATTAAGTTCGAGAGTTCTAGTTTAGTTTTTTTAAGCTTTTTAAGCTCATGTGGTTTTTTGAGCTCCTTTGCTTAATTCCTAGTTTGCCCGAATCATCTTAAGGTTCAGTAGTTTAAAAAAGCACTTCTAGGTTAAATTTCTTTGCATTTTTAGATTAAGCACATCATAAGCTTCCTAGAACACTTTTCCTTTTTCACATTAAGCTTAATTTGAGCTCATAATCGCTGTTTTAGTAAAACATAGCCCAAACCCCTAGTTTCTGTAACAGCTTAAAGATAAGTTCTTTTTGAGCTTATTTGTGAGTTTCAGCCCAAGTAGCCTTTATTAATTTTGTTCCCACTAGCTTCCTTTACAACTTTGCTTCTTTGAGTTTTTCATTTTAATCTCTTTAAAATTTCGATGCTTATTGGAAACTAAATTTGTGATCGGGGTAGATTCTCAGGGTAGATAGTGTAACTTTTGAAGTTAGTCGTTTACTAAGTTGTCCCTCCGTTAGTCTGTTAGTTTCTCCATTAGTCTCTTAGATCTTTGCACCATTAGTCCATTAGTTAAGTTGTTAATTAAGCTTATTAGTTTTAAT
Organism: Tanacetum coccineum; assembly: GCA_026074375.1. Classification (NCBI taxonomy): domain Eukaryota; kingdom Viridiplantae; phylum Streptophyta; class Magnoliopsida; order Asterales; family Asteraceae; genus Tanacetum; species Tanacetum coccineum. The sequence continues at coordinate 18,808 of BQNB010013343.1, read as the reverse complement.
TAGTAATTAGGTTAATTTTTAATTAGTTTAATTAAACTTTTATAAAAAGATAAAAATTAGGGCTTTTATTTTTAATAATTTTCGGCAATTTTTCTTTATTTAGTGAAATTTTAGTTTACATTTTTAGGGATTTAAAATTTGTTTACTTGCTTAATTGTCATTATTTGTTGCTTCTTAATTTCGTAGTAATAGCTTATCCAAAATATCTTTGTTCCATTCAAATCAGGATCCGAACCTAAACGTGGTTTCAATTTCACTAGTCATTGGGGATAACGACCCGGGTGATCATACTTACCCGGTTTAACATACGTATATTATATATATTATATTATTTTTGTAAGTTTTAACTTTTTACCATTATATAAAGGTGAATATTAGAATTTACTTAATAAGTATTATAGTTATATATTTTATAGGTACGTAAAACAGCACCATTTTTGGCTGCCGCTGCCTAGGGGAATAGATATTACCGATTCCTACGTTTTTTATTGTTGATTATTGTTATTGAAGATCCTTTCGTCCTCGAAAGTTTCATTCTTGTTTTAAAATTCAAAAAATTCAAAAAAAAAATCAAAAATATAAAAAGTAAAAAAATATTTTCCTTTTCTTTTTAGTATAAGTAAAAGATAAAAAATAGAAAAATCAAAAACATAAAAAATTGTCCTTTAAAAAGAAATAAAATAAACAAAGTTGGTAATCGAACACCAACAAATAATATCTTCTATTGAGATATTATCATTTCAATTTCCAGGTGAACTTGTTGGTGTCCTCAAATGTAATCAAAGATTTTAACACTTCCTTTTGTGTCTCTACCAAGTAACGCGGCTCACCTCGAAAAAATTTTCAAGAGCTACCGGAAGTATTTGATAATTTGGTTTTAAGTATCTTTCAGTGTAATCGTTAGAAAAAATTCATTCTTTAAAAAAAAAATATTTTAAATAAAAAAGGTAGTGTAAAGTTATTGCTTTTTAATTGTTAGTATTTCCCTTTTTATCCGCACCATTCGTGTTCGCAATCTCAGAAGACGTCGACAACAACAAGAATCTTCCCGGATAGAACAATAGTTGAACAAAAACGTTGTTCCAATTGCCGACAATCTGAACAATGGCCCAATGTTTAAAAGACCCATCGAGGTTTTATGAAGATTCTATGTTTGTCCCACAATCAATGCTAACAATTTCGAGCTTAAACAACCTTTAATCAATCTTGTGCAAAGTAACAAATTCACGGGTAGACAAGATCCTCACAACACATTGATTTTTTATATAATGGTGTCACTTCAACGTTTAGAACTATCCCAGAAGTTTCCGAACACTTCGGATAATCTTTAGCTTTTCCACTTTTTTTTCTCTAGACGGTGAAGCCCGAGATTGGTTAGACAAAGAACCTCCTGAGATCAATTCTCACATGGACGACCTTGTTTTCAAAATTCATAATTAATACTTCCCACCTTGAAAAACCACTACTAACGGGAATAAGAACATTACTTTTTATCAAAGAACCAAACGAAAGCCTTTAATGAGGCATTGGAACTTTTTAGAAGGACTATCCTTCGACAATGTCCACACCATCGAACTTCTTGAACTCCACCAACCCCCGAATACTTTTTACAATTCTTTGAATTCAAACGATCAAGATGCCTTAATTCTGCAGCATGTGGTATTAATCATGGACAAGATGCCCAAATAGGTTAGCGATTATTGAAAGCAAATCAAAAGTTTCGTTAATTCCCGAAGTCGTGCTAATTTAAATATAAGAGTAGTACGTATTCTCCACTTTTCTAATTCTCCACCTTCTAATAATATTCTTTCGATATGCAACAATAGTAGCCGCATTCTCTCGAGGATAAGATGAAACTATCAAGATGAACCAGATGTTGAATGAAATTAAAGTGCTTTAGGTTGTTACTCCTTGCACCAGTTCAAAGCAGTTGAGGAAGAATGTATAATTGTGTAGATCAAATCACCATTTTAATCATGTCCGTTTAACTCGAGGTTGAAACTATTTTTCCCGTTTTTCAAGACAATATCCAACAATTTCAACAAAACCGCAGCCGTATGGTAAATTTCTCCAAAGAAACCAACCTTCCATATTGGCTAATCAAATGAAGCCACCCGGGTTGCAATCAACTAATGTCCAAGACCAACCAAAAACGTTATCAATGGAACCAATTCTAAGTTTCAACCAAAACCGTGGAGAAATATTAATCAAAACCGTCAAAACAATTAAACAACCAAAACCAAGTTTATCAAAGCTTCCACCAAACCAAACAAACACCAATGAATCAATTTTTACCTACCAACCACTAACAAATAAGTGTTTGAAAACAGATTTGAAAAGCTACTCAAAGCAAACGATTCAATATGTGAAGAATGTGCAAATCAAAATCAATATTGCAAAATCAAATGGGCAAAAAAAAATGTTACAAGTTTGTTAACTAAGCCTTTGCACCAAGTTTGATGATTTAGGCAATACCAACCAAACTTCAAGTTCAATTCTTTACCTAGCAATACCATTCCAAACCCAAGAAATGAAGCCAAGGCAATTACAACTCGTAGTGGTGTTTCATACGATGGACCTCCCGAATCCACCGCCGGTGGTGGAAAAGGAAAGTGAGGTGACAAAGGATACGGAGCTACCAAGCACCGAAGACATCCAACCTCCTCCATTGATCCATGAACAAACCAAAAGACAAGAGCAAGTAAGACCTCTTCGTTGCTAACAAAGCCAAACCTAATTTTACTTATCCCATCGAGACTCAACAACAAATAGAATCGTGAAAAGGATGATATCCCTAGCTTCAAAGTTTATGGAAATCGATCCTTAAACCTTCACTTTGAGCTAAGAGTTACGTGATTGCGCTCTCATTCATATGCCAAAGTTTGCTCCGATGTTCAAAAAGATGCTTAATAACAAAGACAAGTTAATTGAGTTAACCAAAACACCGTTGAATGAAAATTGTAGTGCGGTTGTCCTTAAAAAGCTTCCAGAAAAGCTAGGTGACCCCGGTCGATTTCTCATTCCTTGTGATTTTTCAGAGTTCGATATTTACTTAGGGTAGAGTCCCTTGCCCGAATTAGGTGCTAGTATCAATCTCATGCCTTTATCCATTTGGAAAAAGCTTCAACTCTCAGGCCTAACTGAAACAAAAATGGTATTAGAATTAGCCGACCGTACAATTATCCAACGAGAACTGCAAAAGACAACCGGTGTAGCTGAAAAGTTTTTGTCAAAGTAGGGAAGTTTTACTTTCCCACCGACTTTTTTTTGTTAGTTCTTGATTTTATAGCCTATCTCTCGATTACCGATTGATACTCGGCGAACCCTTTCTAGGACGGCTCAAGGCTTTAATACGTATGTTTACGAAGGGGAGATTACTCTTAGGAATGATGATCTATATCGTTAACCCTTAAATGTGGTGATGCACCTTCCCTTTCTACAAAATCTCGAATCAATTGAAGAAGGTGTGATAATCGAATCTAAACATTTGAAGAGTACTCACAAGAAGTACTTGGATTTTCCGATTCCGTTGCTTACAACAATCCTTCTCCGTACTTCGATCCGATTGTTTCTACTTCATCCTCCAACCCTTACTCCTTTTGCTGAATGTGATTTTCTACTCTTTGAAAGAAGGCCGATGCATTTCATATCAATCGATGATGAACCATTTTCACCAGTTTTCAATGCTACATACTACGATCCCCCAGGGTGACATTCCTCATTTCGAGTCACTTCTCAACAAGAACCATTAACCTATACCAGACCAAGGAGATGACTACCTCCGGGTAAATTCAAAAGATCTTAAAGTTGTTGAACCAAAAGAATCTTCACTTGAACCAAAAGATGAAATTCCCGAAGTCGAGCTTAAAGAGTTACCTCCGCATCTCGAGTATGCGTTTTTAGAGGGAAAATACAAGCTCCCAGTCATAAATATTCAAAAGATTTTGAGCCACGAGGAAACACCGACACTCATTCCCGTTCTCAAAAACCGAAAACAAGCAATTGCTTGGAAACTTTCTGATCCGAGGCATAGATCCAGAGTATTATTGCTCACACAAAATCCTTTTAGAAGATGATTACCAACCTTCATTCCAACATCACTGAGGGTAAACCCTAATAAACATACCACGACGTCATCAAGCAAGAAGTAGAAAACTTCTTGACACGTAGGATTGCGATTTATCCAATTTCGGATAGTCCATGGGGTAGTCCAATTCCATTGTGTTTTCCTAAAAAAGGTGGTATGACCGATGTCACAAATGAGACAATGAGCATGTGCCTACAAGATTAGTAACGGATGGAGAGTTTTGCAACGAATATCGAAAAGTTTAAACGAAGCAACATGTAAAGACCATTTTCCGTACCATTCATAGGACCAAATGTTAGTAGCGATTAGCCTGACAACGATTTTTATTGTTTCCTTATATGGTTTTCTATAGGTATTTTCTCATCCCAATTGATCCAAAAGATCCCAAGAAAAAACTACTTTTACGTTGCCCATAAACGGACTTTTCGCGTACCGTCGTATGCCATTCGGTTTGTGCAATGCACCCCCGGAACTTTCCAACGTTGTATTGAGGCTATTTTATTCACGATATGATAGAGAAACACAATGGAAATTTTATGGACGATTTTTACAGTTTTTTTGAGATTCCTTTTCCTCTTGCCCTTGCCAAATTTAGATAAATGCTTAAAAGGTGTTGAAGACACCAAATAGCACTAAATTTGGGAAAAGAGCTGATTCATGTTAAAGAGGGCAATTGTTTTTAGACATAATATCTCTAGAAAAGGAATTTAAGTCGATAAGGCCAAAGTTTGAAATGTAAATTCTAAGCTCCAATCCAACGACCATTAAAGGAATTCAAAGTTTTCTTTTCTCGACATGGAAAAGTTGCGGGATTCAATCGAATAATCTCAAAAACTTTTCCAAAAACTCTCGACCCCTGACCCATCACTTAGAGAAGAAACACTCTTCATTTTTTCAGAAATTGCATTCTAGCATTTTCAACATTGAAAAAGAAGGTAGACCGAATCTCCCAATTTCATCTCCAAATTGTGACTCAACCTTTTGAAATCATGTGGCGTGCAAGTGATTAAGCAATCGTGTGCGGTCCTAGGCAGAAGATTGAGAAGCATTTCCGCAATTCTTATGCAAGTAAGACAATGACAGAACAGCAATCAAACTATACAAACTACACAACAACCGAGAAAGAGAAGCATGCAGTTGTTTAGCTTTCGAGAATTTCGATCATATCTAATCATGAACAAAGGAGAGTTGTTTACAACACGGACCACCTGCTTTTGAAATACCTTTTCAACAAGTAAGAACGGCCAAAGCAAGTTGCTTTCGATGGACTTACTTCTCATAAATTTTGATTTTTAGGCTATCGAAACTTAGGAGCTGAAAACTATGCCAGCTTGATCACTCTCTCTCCGTCTTGAAAAACCCTTAACGAGAATGTATTTGATCCAAGAAGAGATACCGAGACTTTTCCTTTCAGAGACTTTAAGTGGTTATACTTCTAAAAGACCAAAGTACGTGCCGTGGTTTCGCCGACTTTGCTAACTACCACGCGGCGTAAATTCATTAAAAAATGAAGGACAACTCAAGAGAAAAACAAGTTCTTTAAAGATTAAAACATATTTTCGGATGATCCTTTTCTTTTCCAAGACTTGTGCGGATCCAATCAACCGAAGGTGTGTAGAATGGTAGAAGAATCTCTCGAAATTCTCGAGAGCTTGTCACAGATGGACCCCCCGGGGGACACTTATGGTGCCCAACTTTAACCGCCAAGAAAGGTTTTGATTCAGGGTTCTTTTGGCCCACCATTTATAAGGATAGCCTACGAATTGTGTCAAATCTTGTGATGCATTGTCAAAGACCAAGGCAAAATCTCTCAACATGATGAGATGCCTCAAAATGCAAATCCAAGTTGGAGATTTTAGATTATGGGAATTGATTTTATGGGACCTTTTTCCGTCATCTAGGGGTAACAAATTATTCTAGTAGCCCGTCGACTACTTCTTTTTCTTTATTTATGTGTGGTGGTTTGGGTATCGAAGTGGGATGTGGTGGCCAAGTTGGTTGAAGCGAAAGCGCTCCCTACCAACGATGCTAAGGGTAGTTGTTAGTTTTCTTAAATCCCTTTTCCCCTCCCCGATTCGGTCTGCTCCGAGAGCAATCATAAGCATCGTAGGGACCCCATTTTTGTAACGACAAAATTGATAAAGTAATGTCTTACATACGGTTGTTTACCCATCTTCTTTCACTTCGCTTAACCAACCTCAAAACGTAGGTGGTCAAGTTTGAAGTCACTAATCAGAGTCTCAAAAAATTTTGAGAGTGACAGTCGGAGAAAACCGTGCCTCATGGTCCCCGACAAACTAGATGATGCATTAGGGCTTTCAGAAACCATGCTTACGAAGACTCCCAATTGGATTACTGACCGTACAAGTTAGTCCCCTATTGAACAAGCGTGTCATTTACCATTTGGCTAGAAAACAAAGCATATGGGCTCTATAAGCATGCCCAACTTCGATTAAAGACCGCTGGCGATCATCGAAAGCACCAACTCAATTGAACTAAGCGAGCTTCGTGATCAAGCTTACAGAATTCGTTAAATCTACAAGGAGAAGACAAAGAAGCTACACGATTCCAAGATAAAGATCCAGAATCTTCAATATTGGGAGATCAAGTCATTCCTTTTCAACTCAGACCCGATTAAGATTTTTCTCCGTGAAAGCTCAATTCTCGATGGTCCGGACCTTTCACAATACCCGAAGTTTATCCTTATGCAGCTGCCAATTTGTCTCTGCCGATTGTTTCTAATTATCATAAAGTCAACATCACCGGTTTGAAGCATACTATGGAGGGGATACACCACGATTGGTTATCTCCGGACCTCCCAGACATTCCCCAAAAGGACAAACTAAAATTCAAGGATCAGGAGTCCGAGCGTTGCTTAATCGGTAATAAAAAACAAGCCTCTTCACACCCCAGCTTTTCCTTTCTATTTTCTTTCTATTTTCTTCTCTAATGTGTTGTGTAGAGAGAGGCTTGTTCTCTTTCCGATTTCTCGATGTTTGTTGCTTGTTTGTTGTGATTCTTGCAGGATTCTCCCAACAAATTCAATGAAGCCTGTCGTGTCCGTTGTTGTTTCCCGTTCTACTCGAGCTTCTCATCCTTTGTGTGAATTTAGTTTGGGGAGATCCATATCCTTTCATCATAATCGATTAACGTTTATCTTTGCATACTTCATAAACGGCTTAGATTTTCGTAGAAACCCGACTTTAAACATTGAGGACAATGTTTCGTTTTAGTTTGGGGAAGGGAATCTATCGATTTGATGTTTCTTGCTTATTGTTTTGTTCTCACGTACCCGTTTTCCCTTAAAAATAGCAAAATTTTTTAAATATTTAGTTATCATATATAAAAAAAAATGTTAAGACAAAAATGTAGGTTTTCCGCTGGTAAGAATAAGAAGTAATTTTTGACCCGATCGTACGTGTAGAGTTCTAGCTTTCTTCCTTAACAATTAATGATGATAGTTTGTGCTAGTCTCATGTAGACTTTAAACATGCTAAACTTGAATCATTAGTAAATGAAACCTTGTGCTAATCTCAAGTAGATTTTAAATTATGCCGAGTTGATTAATATAGTCTAAGTATTTGCAAATATAATTTTGTGAATAATAAGAGATGATAGTGTTTTTACGAATTAGGATGCTAAACAAATTTTTATTTGGAAAACTTAAGGGCTTATAAGAATAACTTGTGATTTTTCTTCCCCGGAGTTTTTAAAATGATTAATTATACGTGTTCTCTTTAATTTTTTGCAAATTAGAGTTTTACTCTTAAAAGTCTAATCAACATATTCAGAGAAAAAGCTTTATCGATGATGAGTCCAAACATCATATGTAAATAAGAATTTTAGTTCGAGTTTATACTTTGGTTTTCTAAATACGAAAAATTTACTATTTGTAAAAAAAAAAAAATCATCTCTATAAAATGTAGTTGTAAATAAAAATATGCAAGATATAAATCCTTAAGTGTTTAATAATTAATATACAAAACTCCATCGAAATAAAGTACAATTGTGCATTTTATCGTTCCCTCCATGTGACAACGAAAGAAAGGAAGGAGTCGAGATAGTTATTTAGGGTTGGTATCCATAAAAAGTACGGCGAGCTCTTGCGGAGGCGAGGCCGGATGTGTCGTTAAAGAAACGTGATAACCAATTCCTAGCCTAAAAACGTGAATAGAAATAATAATGTTGCAAAATTAGAGAATCAATAGTAAAGTTTCAATTTTCAAGAAACCAAGTGAATTCTTATTTTGAGCTAAGGTTTCTGCAAAGTCTACAAAGCTTTCCATCGGAAGTTCATACGTTTCGGTTAGTAATCTCCGATGGGGTTAGTCAAAAAGCCTAGCACTTACCGCGATTTGGGGGAAACCCACGGGTGGGGACGCTAGAGAAGAAAGTCAATTATGGAACAAGTGAACCAACATGTCTTAGCTAAGTAGGTTTGTGTTTGCTTTGAGTTGGATTCTTCTAATTTATTAAAATATTAGCCCAAAAGGCCCATTAGTGTAAAGCTTGGTCGGATTTCAACTATCTAATATGTGGATTTAATGGTTTAAATTAATTTGAACACACTCACCTAAATTTATGATTTATGTCGGGAAGAGGAATTTACAAGTTGTAATTATAAGTAGTCTTAGCATTTTAGTTCGTAATTAGCAGTGATCTTATTTTTATAGCAACATGGTAAGATGAAAAATCTGCGGAATTGATGAAGTAATCTTTTAGACACTTAATATGTAGCTTTTATATTCTATGATCCTAAAAAGTTAACCAATGAGGTAATGAAAACAATACATTATGTCAACAAAAAAAAAATTGTAGGTTAGAAGTTGAGATATCATGAAAAAAATCAAAAAAGAGAATAATCTAGAAAATGGGAATTTCGGGTGTTTTATTACTGAGATCTTCTTATCTCACTCAAACAAAACTCTTTGCTACTTTTCAAGGTTAGTTTTGGGAATTTTTGAGTATTTGGTTATAAGGCATGTGATATTGGCGTTAGGAGACACAATCGTTTAGTTTGGAATGTTTGATAAGTGTAGAATACACATATCCCATTTTATACCTAAAATAAACCCAATTAAACCCAAACAGACCGAAAAAAGCAAAAATATGCTGTATTTTGTTTTTGTGTGTGCATGTACGGATAAGTCAGAAATCACAAGAAAACAATCAAAAGCGAGCAAACACGGACACGAGAATCAGAAGAGTACAAAGCCGAAGCCAAATCCCTAGCCATTTCCTCTTTTATGAAGCCTCAAGGGCCAATCTTGCAAATCCCGAAAGTTATTTATAACTTAAAAAAAGAAAAAGAAAAGAGGACTGAAAAGATCCAATAAGCAAACTCAAAATTTATAATCTGTCTAAAAAGGGCGCCAATCCAGTTACTATTCACCCGTCGTCCCAAAGTTACCTTTTTCTCAAAATCAAAGGGGTTTTCCAAATTAAAGGGTGCTTAGGTCAATTCATGAGCTCTTCTAACACAAATGTAAGGGAAAAAATAAAAACAAATCATTCTTTAACAAAGGATTACGTTAACCTCATCGCCAATCAAAGTCCACGTCACATGGTGAAAGCACAAATTAATGTGGGTTTTTTTGTGCTAAAACAACTCACAAAATAATCGAACAACGTCACATTCAATGGAATGACACGCTTGGAAATCCTCAGGTGTCCACAGCTTGATCAAACGGCCACAAATGAAGCTCAAATGATTGAAGAAATGATTGGCTGAGATTGAAAGATTAGAGAGCAGGGCAAGAGATCCTAGAAGCTTCTTTCAATAGCTATAAATATAGGCCTTTCTCACACACACCAAGGAGTAGTTTTTTTTTTGGAAGTAGTACGTTTTTTAATTTGAAATTTTAAGCTTAATTGTTTTAGTCTTATTTATTCCTTTAAATCGTTTAGTATTCTCTTTTCAGTAATATAATCAAGGTTTAGTTTAATAAAAATCAGTGTTTTACATTAAATGCTTCTCAAATCTCTTTAATAAGCTCCATAATAACTCTTTCAGTCTATAAGCTGAAATAGAGCTGTTTGAATTCAGTATTAATCTTAATCTAAAACCTATAAATTATTTTTTTAAATCATTATGGAATCTTACTAAATTTGAGCTTTTTGGAAGGGGATCTTAACTTGGAAGAGATCCCAAGGACTTATACCCTAAGCTTATTAATAAGCTAGGGAGCTGTAGCTCCTGCCTTTAATTGGTCCCTCTTGTTTTAGCTAGAGAGTATGTAAAGTTTCTCTTTCATTTTCCTTTAAATTCTAGTTTTAAATAATGATAATATGATTGCTAAGTTTGTTTTAAGCTAGTTTTTATCTGATATTTAGTATTTGTTCATTAGATTTCTCTTAAAGAGTTTTTCTCAAATCTGTCATAATCTAAAAGGAGTGTTTGGTTTAGTGCACTTTGACCTCTAAAAATCAATTTCACTTGTGTTATTTACTTGAGTCAGCTAAGTTTTCATTTAAAATTAGTTTTCATTTAGTTTTTATAAGTTAGAATTCAAAATTTCAAAAGCAATGGCTTATTATAGAAGTTTAGCACCAGGTGAGCTTGTTGCTTAAGTTTTTATTGTGTGAATTTGATCCAAAGCCCTTTAGGCTTAGAACTTATTTGCATCTTGTTAATTCACTCTATTTGAGTGAGTTTTAGTGCAATACTTCCCTTAGGAAACCTGCACTTTCGTTTTGCACTTGTGCAAAAGGGCACCAGTACTAACAATAAGTTAGTACTACTAGCTTAGATTTAAGCTAGGAATTCAAGTAGACTTAGTTTAGTTATAGCTTATTATAAAATTAGTTTTAGCTTTCATTTTCTAGCTTATTTCATAGCTTAATTCTGTTCTTAAAAGTCAATTACATCAGCAGTACCTTCAAGTGAAAGTACTGCTAAACTTTTACACTAGCAGTACTAACATCAGTTAGTACTGCTGACTTCTTGGCTTAATTTAGAACAGTAATTTTAGGATTTAGCTTATCAAACTTTGTAGGACTTGAGTTTTAATATAGCTTAATATAGTTTAAGTCTTTAATTTTGTTTTCTAGCTTATTGTCTTAGCTTATTTTGCTGTCAAAAGTCATAAAAAACCTGAAAATTCCAAAAACAGTACTTAGAAACTTTAGGATTTAAATTTGTTAATTTAGCTTATGGGTCTAGATTTTCTAGCTTAATTAGATAGATTATAAGTAGTTTTAATAGTCCTTAAAAGTTTTAGATTCTAGTTTAGCTTTTTAAGCTTTTAAGCTCATTTGGAATTTGTTTTCTCTTGCTTATTTTCTGAGTTTGCTCAGTTCATGCTAAATTTTAGTTGTTTAAAAATATTTCTAGCTTAGTTTCTTTGTATTTTTAGATTAAGCACATCATAAGCTTTCTAGATCACTTTTCCTTTTTAGTTTTAAGCCTAATTTGAGCTTTTTATAGCTGTTTTAGTAAAACTAAGTCCAAACCCCTAGTTTCTGTAACAGCTTATTGAGGCAGCTCTTTTAGAGCTTATCTTTGAGTTTCAGACCATAGTGCTTTTGTTAAATTACAACTTTGCTCTTTTAAGTTTTAGCTGAAAAGCACTTTTAATTTCGACTTCTTTTTAAGACTTAGTTTGTTGTCGGGGTTAGTCCTCAGGGACCATTCCTGTAATCTTTCTGTTTTAGTTGATTTTCAGTTAATCCTTGCCCGTTAATTGCTTTAGTTCAGTTAGTCCTTTTCCCTTTTGCACCATTAGTCCCTAGTTTAGTTCATTAATTAGTTTTATTTAGTCTTAATTAATAATTAGGGTTAAGTTTTAATTAGTTTAATTAAACTTTTATAAAAAGATAAAAATTAGGGCTTTTATTTTTAATAATTTTCTGCACTTTTTCTTTATTTAGTGAAATTTTAGTTTACATTTTTAGGGTTAAATTTTAGTCCATTTGCTTAATAGTTGCATTTCCGTATTTGTTTAATTGCTCATTTTATATCTTTCCAAATCAAATATCTTTGCCTCATTCAAATCAGGATCCGAACCTAAAACGTGGTTTCAATTTCACTAGTCGTTGGGGATAACGACCCGGGTGATCATACTTACCCGGTTTAATATACGTATTATATATTATATTATATATATTTTTGAGAGTGAATTTTATCAAGGGTAACTTGGTAATTTTCTTAATTACTCTTAAGGTTATATTTTATATATATATTTTAGGTATATAAAACTACGAATCAATTGGTACGTAAAACTAACGAATCATCACCCCTGAAAATACCAAACTTTAATCACTTTAGTCTTTAGCTCGTAGACATTTGATCTCTTGTACATTTGTGATAGTAATCTTTTGATTCATCTTAGCTTGTCTTTGGACTGTGTTCTTTGCTTTTCTTGATGATTCATCGCCCATAATAATCTTACATCATCTTGTAATGGATTGCCATCTTGTGCACTTGTGAATGAATACATGACATCAGAGTTTACAGGAAGCTTTGACACCTTTATGAGGTCTTTCATAACATCATAACAAGTGTAGGTCGTGTCTTGGCATTCGGTTATTTACTTGACATCTCAGGAACTGGGAATATCCATCTCCATCTCCATCTTTAAGATACCCTGTAATGAAACAATTAGTAATAAAGAGAAAATTGATTTGAAAAGACAGTCTAAGTGTTTCTTATGAAAGAATTTTGTACACTGAGAGTTTTGATTGTTTGTCAAATGATAAATAAACCGTCAATTCTATACTGGAACAAGTTTGTTTCACACAGAAACTCAGCACCATTGTTTCTTTCCAGTTGACCAAGTTTGATTCTTGTAGAATCGCACAGTCCTAATAGAGCGTGTTTGTTGGTGGTCTAGCAAGGATTTACACTTTATTGTGAAAAACTATCGTTTTTCTCGGATGTTCTAGGCAAGATCACAAGGATTAATGCGTTTGGACTCTTAGGATAGACTTGTTTCCACAGTGTGTGATACTGACAGAGATTGGATATGTGTCCTAACGAGATTAATTGACGTTCTATTGGCTCTATGTTCTCAATAGTGCGTTTTGGGTTTAGTAATCGGAGGCTGGAGCAGACTCGCCACCTGTTCAATATCACTAACTCGGAGTGAGAAGTAATAGATAGTGTTTTGTCTCCGTGAGAAATGATAAAGAAATCTTTTGAAAGATTATGAGTGGATAGGGAGGGTTGTGCTTTGCATCATTGGGTCCTTGTTGACGTTCTTCATTGTCAGCAATCATCTAAGTGATTCTGGTAGGATAATGATTGACCCGGTTTTGCCTAAGTGAATGGAGGGATTGTTTCTTTACCACCTTTATTTTTACTATTCTTTCTTAATTCTTTAACCACTTCAGTGTTACGAGACTTCATGGACTAGAACCTTGTTGGTTTATTCCAGTACTTGCTCTATCTCAGTCGGCACTTTTTCCCTTATTCTCACTTTTACACATTTTTCATGTCATACCTAAGGACTTCTTCACTTAATAGTGGATTGTTCCTGGGTAGATCCCTCCGGTTATGGCTGGATCATTGGGAATAGTACCTAACCTTACCAACCTTATTACTCCAATTAAGTAACATTGCTATGTCGGTCTTTATTTTTTTTTTTTTGGTACAGTTCTCTTTACTTAAAACAATTGAAAATTCAATTAAGGGTACATATGATATAAAATATTCAAAGCGTTTAGTACCTCGATTGTTTTTGACATTTTTCAGAAACGCCTCCCCCTCCAAAATGTCTTCGGTATTCGAAAATTGTTTTAGCACGTTTGGGCGGAAGTATTTGAGTCCTAATAAATCACTGTTCTTTATTATACACTTATTTTAATCACATTTTCTCCCCTTATCAAAAATTTTAAACCCTTTGACATTTTGGATAATCAATTGATTTAAATTTGTTAATAAAATCTTGGGAGGTAAGTGTGCCTTATTCACAGACGTGTAAGAGACATATAAACTGATCCCCCTCAATCGTTGAGGGATATAAATTACTGCTACACTTAACTACAAAGTGATTAACGACCTACTAATGTACAAAGGTATATTTTCACAATTATGGAAATATGATTGAACTTTTGATTGTATTGAAGATGTAGTCACGTTGTTCTGTTGATCAGCATGTAGTGAATATTCTTATTCTTCCCACCTTTCCTTTTTCCCCTTTTTCCTTTTTTCTCATCCAACAAAGCTTTCTAGATCTTCGATGATCTTCTGATCTGTAGTCTTTTCGTTTGCTGTGATGAAGTCTTTGCTTCTTTCTCTTGTCACTTGCCCATTCCTAGTCACCATGCCCTTATCTATACTCGTTACAGATGAAAGTCTTTAACATTTGGTCCAGCTTTCCATGTCTACTTGTCAAACGTTTCCCATCATAATTGTGAAGCATCATTCGCCCTATCAGCCTTTTTTTGATCATTTCTGTCTTGTTAGTAACTGCTCTTGGCTTTAGGGACGATCGTATAGTCTTCTTTGAGGTAATAGGTCGGATGCATCCCAATTTGGACATTCAAGGTGTCTTTGTTTGTTACTTTCAATACGAGCTGTAAGTCTCCTACACGATTTCTGATCACCAGGTTTCTTATCCACATGTTGACTGCCGTGTGAAGACTAGTCTTGTCTGTCTTGGGCAGATGGTTGAGCTTTTCGCTTGAAATATTGGTGAAGGAACAGATCTTCAAAATCATTTGGATGTGATTTTGAAATTCTTTTACTCGAGATCTTGTAATTCTTGATATCAGCCGGCGAAGAATTATCTCTCTAGGTAGTTGTATCATATTTTCATACCTTTGACACTGATAACACTGAGAATTCGATCTGAGATTGACTGCTTCACGATCAAGGACTCATGTGTTTGTTGATTTAGAATTCCTTCCCTCCTAAACCACAGTGAGTGATTGAACATAGACGCAATGATGTCATAATTCGCGTTCACTCTCAACCCACAACGATGGAACTAATTCTTCAAGGCCAAAGTCTAGGTAATGAACGGCTTTGAGCTTGGATATGGCGAGGATTGTTGAATGGCTTCAGTTATTAGGGGATCGGGAATTGCCATTCCAAACACTTCAACTGACTCACCTTTAGGGACAAACTTGAGATTTCCTAGTATAAAATCATCTCCAGTATGATGAACAGCAGATTCAGGACGTCGATGGATGTTGTTATTGCTTGCCAAGTAGTATATTATCACCTTGGAAAACCGTCCATAAGGAATGAGGAGAGGAGTTACTTTCTTCTTTGGGTTCTTCAGACTGGCGTTGTGACTTGCTTTGTGTGAGAAAAATGTCTGGATCCCTTGAGTAAACTCTTCCCATATCAGCTCTGCATGATCAACATTAGTTTGAGTGACGATTCCCCACAGCATTTGCAGAACTGGGTGTCTGGGTTTGTCACTGCCAGAAGTCTTTCCTGTCAAGCACTGGTTGATTAAGGATAGAATTGCCCTCCATGGTTGATACACATAATTCACCCTTATGTTGGAGACAATTTCTACAGGTTCAGGATACCCCAGCTCATTAACAAAATCAATGACAGTGTTACCAGACGGAGGTAACTCAAATGGATGAGCTGGGATGACCGGAGTAATTGCTAATGCCTTTCTGAGAAGATCAGCACTTAGATCGAACCATTGTTCATCAACCTGACAACTATAAACCCCAGTCTTCTCGTTATATGACATTGTTTTCCAGAACTGTTGCAGGTAGATAGCAGGAACATTTGCTGAGGCAGTGAATGCTTGGAAGAAGTTGGTATTACTCAGGATGTCCACTGATATCTGAAAGATGGGGTTCTTTTGAATCTTTTGTGCATTGAAAAGTAGGTTGCTTTTCCCGATTGTTAACCACTGAGAGCGAGGTACAATCTGCTCATCTGTTCTTGTAGGAGGTTGAGCGGGAACATTTTGTTCTGCCATCGTATTCTGCAAAAGAGCATTTAACAAAGAAGACAAACATTGCAGAGAAACGAAGTTAGAGAGAACGTTAGCATTGATAAAAGTCATGTAACTGCACGATTGATTAAAACAGTTGTAACTCTGGTTTGATTAAAATCTACTAATTATCCAACAGGATCAATTACTTGTTAACTAAGCCCGGATGGGGTTTAGAAAAGCAACTGGGTCATTCGAATGGGCCTTGATAGATTATTGGGCTCAAATGGGTCAAAATATGAAATTTAGCCCAAACCGCCGCTAGGCAGAATGCCAACTCGCCGTTAGGAGAATTGAGCAAACCGCCGCGAAAATATAAAATATTCGACCAAACCGCCGAGAGACGGCGGTTTACCTGTTGGATTAAAATAATAGAAAAATTATGGCAACCCGCTGTTTAGACAACCCGCTGTTAGACAACCCGCCATAAGGCAACCCGCTGTTTAGGTAACTCGCTGATGTCAACCCGCCGTTAGGCAACTCGCTGTTGTCAACCCGCCGTATAGACAACTCGCATTGTCAACCCCCATATGAACAACCTCGCTGTTGTCAACCCGCTGTTAGGCAACCCGCTGTTAGACAACCCGCTGTTAGACAACCCGCCGTTTAGGCAACCCGCTGTTAACAACCCGCCGTTAGGCAACCCGCTGTTAATCAACCCGCCGTTAGGCAACCAGCTGTTAATCAACCCGCCGTTAGGCAACTCGCTGTGACTCAACTCGCCGTATGAAATAGCGGGTTGAGTATTTTATTAAAAACTAATAAAATAACCAACTCGCTACTTAGAAACATACGCATCTCGCCATTCGACTGGTTTCTTAAAATTCAAACCTCGCACCTCCTTTGTCAAACCTAATCACATCCTAAGGCATTCCTTGGCTATCCTACGCATAAGACACACATTACATCCTACTTTTTCTTTCTACAAGTCAACCCGCCATTAAGAAACTTGGGCGAATCATTCATTTTTGTTTGAGATAGAAATCCACACATCAAAACTTATTAATATATACCTTATGAACAATTCCCAGTAACTAAGTCACATCTTACAACACTACATTGGTGTACTCATCTTAAAACGACCCTAGATCTATTTTTCTACACTTTTTAATGTGTTTTCATTCGATTCCTTTGATATACACACAAAATAATTGATATAGATTAAGGATCGATGATTACCTTTGCAAGAAACACTGAAAATCGGCGATTTGAGGCTTCGTTCTTGGCGGCGAGTTGCGAGTGTGTGTGTGTGTGTTTTATCTTTGACTGGTTTTCGAAGGTTTTGACCAAATGGCAACTCGCCGCCCCTTTATACTCCTAAGTTAGATACTTGGCAGATTTAGTCCCTTAGGATTCCTTCTTCTTTTATTTTTTGTTTTAAGTATTTCTAAGGCTTTTCTAAGATTAGGCAATTGGCCAACTTAGTCCCTATTGGTTAATAAGGCTAGGAAACAAAGAGCAAATGCTTTTTAAACCCTAAACATTACAACACTAGATAACTTTGGACCTTTGAGTTAAAATTAATTAACTCCCCTTCAAATATTAACCCATTAGAATACAACAACCATCTTATAATTACACTTTTATAGCAACCAACAGTCTTTTATAACCCCTTAGATTTTTTCACATTCACTCTCCCCCTCAAACAACGACCCGGTTTCTATTGAAAGAGCTGTAGTCGTTGATTGAGATGAAAAGATCAGGCGAACAGCTCCACCATCACCATTGTATTACTATACTCCCATAAAGCATGGATATAAAGTAATCCATGCCCAGACATTAAACCGGGTTGCAATTTGAAGTAATTGCAAGCCTTTTAGTAATTCCAAATGACTTAAAATATTTCCTAAGTATTTTATTAGACTTATTATTAAATAATTTTAAATAATAATATTTATTTTGAAAAAAAAAATATTTTTTATTTTAATTTATTTTTATTTTTATTTTTTTACACGAAGGCATTTGGTTTACTCATCCTCTCCTTCTTGAAGACGTTTGAGAGTTTCAGGGGTCAAACTCTTCATGCCTAGGCGTGGAAGAAGAAATTCGAACCGTTCTCTTGGTAATGCTTTGGTGAGGATGTCTGCAAGTTGATAATTCGTTTCCACGAAGTAGAGTTCAACCACTCTATTTTCCACTTGCTCTCGGATGAAATGGTGCCGTATGTCAATGTGTTTAGAGCGAGAGTG